>JAHZMX010000127.1:0-16473 GCA_027743895.1 Seira musarum
CGAAGAACTACCTCACCAACATTTTCTCCAGTATCTCTCCATCCAGCAGATATCATTATTATGCATAATAGAATGGTTATTATTCCACTGAAATGACCGAGGAAGGAAGCACACAATAGTGAAGATCATTATCATCACCATTCTTTCTTTTCACAAGGATCATGATCAATGTCGCCGTTTTTTTTTATTTACTGACATGTTTGTAGTTTTTTGTGAAACTAAACACTCACAATCAGTTAATGTGGATGTTTCACTTTTCACAAGATGAAAACAAAAAAAAATGGGAAATGTACTGATAGAAGAGTTGATTTCTTTTGACTTTTGGGTTTTCTCCTTTTTGTGAAGATCAACATCAATAGAATTGAAAAGCCCCATTTTGCCTCACGTCGATCTAAGTGATCTATACACAAGAGGGAGAAGGGAAGAAAAGCATGAATTTGATCGTGATCAATCCTCTCTTCTTATCACTTTCTTTTTAATGCTTAGAAAATAAAATATGCTGGAGATTTCGTTCTATTCCGTTTCGTTTCATTTCCATGTTTTGATGTAGATGTAAATTATTCTGTAGTGCTACTCCTTCTTCGTTTCTTTGGATTTCTAAGCTAGTTCACGAGTCAATCATTGCGTTTTAACTTGTTTCATGCATCGGCTCATTCACTCGACTCATGTTTCTTGCCACATTTCCAGTTTTTGGGTGAAGTCAGAGTCAATTCAAAGTCACAGCTCAGAGCTCTTCTCATAGGAAAATAGAAAGTGACTTGACTAGAGCCTCACTCACCTCACTTGAATGTGATAGAGGGAAAGAAAGAAGACGGAAAGATTCCGCAAGAGTGGCTTACCGTCGATGCTCATTTTAAGTTGAGTACACCCAAACAAGGGGAAAATGGGATTGGTTCATCATTCCATTTCATTCGAAAATAGGAATGCCACTGTATTGTGGATGATCATCAGAAATGAAAAGGCTGTCTTTTCAAATTAGTGAATCTTCCCTCTCACTTTGCTCCGCTCCCCTCCCTTGCCAAAATATGTGCGTTTCTGACATATTCCCTCCAAAATATTTTATTCCGTTTTATTTACTCATTTCACAAGAGAATTTTATATTGCAATCATAATTATAACACGAGCATTGCTGCATTTACATACATTTCACAATTTCACCTATGGCTTGACTTAAAGTGCAGAAATAGAAATGCAAAAAAACTTGTTAAAAAACATTTCTGATGATGGGGTAGTGTAGGACGAAAGAAACTTTCACTACCTTCGTTTTACTTGCATAAATATCAGGAAACTTTACGGTGAGTCACCTCTGCTACCTTCAGCTGCGACTTTTCTTTGGAAGGTGCTGACATGATCCAAATTAAATACAGACTGAAGAGAAAAACTATGGACATATTCCCTGAAGGTTGAGAAGTGTAATAAGCAGTTTCAATGACACTGATATTTGTGTTGCTATTTCTGAGTGACACTGGCATTCCAGCGCCCGACGTTGGGGACAAGATGTCACTCCGGTTCACTTGGGGGCAAAGATCCGTGTGTTATATGTCTACATCTGCAATCAAGAAGAACAAAGTCATCAATCAGTTTATGTTCATGGGGCAAAGAGACTTACACTCGAGTAGTCGGCATCCCTTCCATTTGTTCCTTTACTTATTACTTTCTGTCATAATGACCAACCGTCAACCATGATATGATGGGACAGTTAGTTGTCAGCTGTGAATATGAAAAGCTCAGAAGGACATGAAAATGATATGAATATTATGATTCCGTAAGAGTGAAGGGCTATAGACAGGACGCGAGATGTTTTCAATCTCCTGTCGACTTTATGCATCCACATTTTTACTCCTGGAGAACATAAAAAAGTTCTCCAGGCACAGCTTCCAGTTCCAGGAATAAAGATTTAGTGTAGCGTATGATCTCACATTATTACGTACGACCCTGCTGCCATTTCTACTGCCTACCACTTCAATTTTTAAGCGAGGACGACGAGATCAAAATAATCATAAAAAGAAGGTATATGAAGGGATAAAAGATACGCCACCCTCAAAAAAATTCTCCGGAATTGTGATGGTGGTGCAAGTATAAAAATCGTAAAAATTCCGACGAGGTTTGTAAAAACCCCTTTTTTCCAGAGGGGTTATTGCGCTCCATATTTTTACGACATGGCTAATGGCAAATTCATCGTCTATTCATTTTTGTACAAGAGCAAAAAATGCAGTCCTCTGATGTTTTATTTTATCCTAGTAATAATGACATGCAAGATTGCAACTTTTCAAAAAATGAAAACATTCGCAAAATTTTTCCTTCAAAGACCATAAAATATTAGGTGGGTAGAATAACTTGACGTTGACATCTATTAACAACCTTCAAGAAATAAAACAAAAAACTTTTTTTGTAGGAGGAGAATTGGGGCATTCCATCTCGTTTTTTAAGGTGGAATCGAATCACGTGTTAAGAAATTCCAGTAATGGTCCAAACCAGATGGACTTTACTCACGCACGGAGGGCGTACATATTGGATTGCAAAGCTTTAGATTCCTTTCTCCTTTTGTTCGCCTTCATAAAAAAATGAGAGTGAAATACTTGAAATGTTTGAGAGCTGAAAAAGAGGCTCGTTGAATTGAGGGTATTCACTACTCATCCTATCTTCTCCAGTTGAGTCGGGATCTTACAAGGAAAGTCTTCCAGGTGCAAATGCAAACTCAGATTTGGAGAAAGTAAAGCTATTCAAAATTGCTAGAATTACTCCTAATCCCGATTTCGTTGTTGCACATCAATGACTTTTCTTGTTACTCAAAAGCAATGAATGTAAGAAGAAAGAGGGGAAAATGCTGCCGCATCTGGACAAGACTAACTGGACTCTGGAGAAGGTAAGATTGCAAAGCTTTAGATTCCTTTCTCCTTTTGTTCGCCTTCATAAAAAAATGAGAGTGAAATACTTGAAATGTTTGAGAGCTGAAAAAGAGGCTCGTTGAATTGAGAGTATTCACTACTCATCTCATCTTCTCCAGTTGAGTCGGGGTCTTACAAGGAAAGTCTTCCAGGTGCAAATGCAAATTCAGATTTGGAGAAAGTAAAGCTATTCAGGATTACTACAATTACACCTCATCCCGATTTCGTTGTTGCACATCAATGACTTTTCTTGTTACTCAAAAGCAATGAATGTAAGAAGAAAGAGGGGAAAATCCTGCCGCATCTGGACAAGACTTACTGGACTCTGGAGAAGGTAGTGGGAAAATGGTGGCGATCATCATCAAATAAAAGAGGGAAGGATGATGGTCATGATAATACAATAAGTAGTGATGAGTGACGTGGTATTCGCATTTGTCTCACTGGAAATGTACCGTTCCCTTTCCAGGAAATAAAATAAATTCCTGTGCTTAACAAAAAAGCGATTCACGTTTCATTCAATCCCGATGAACGAGATCATCTTCCATTCATCATCACAATCAGTTTCAGATGAGCCCAACCCAAACACATGCCGGGCGAAGAAAAATTGGCAAAGTGAAATTGAAAGATTAGTAAGGCTAAGGCAGCCAAGGCGGTGGGATGATGATTTGATGAAAAGTCGTCTTCTCCCTAAAGTGGAGGTAATCAAAATCGAAAGAGAATGTAAAAGATGTTGGGATTAAGGTGCGGGGGCGAATCGGAGCCCCAAAAATTACAGGTTCATTTGGGTAGAGACATGCATGAGAGCATTTCAAATCATCCAGTGCATCTGGAGAAAGACAGGAAGCATTATATATAATATTGTGGAAGTGGAGGGTGAGGGTGGCCTGAGTGGTTTCGTTTGGCTTGGGAGTACGTGAGAGAAAAAACGGATGAAAGCATGACTTGAAAACATCGAAAATTTTTTTGAAGGAAAAAAGGAAATGCTCATTCAAGCAAATATTACAATTCTTCCGCCTGGTGGACTTCATCAACGCATACTTCTCCAGTATATCCACTCAATCACATCTTCTTCTGTTCGTCCACCCCCTCAAAAAATTCCAAACCTGAATTTGTCCATTGAACCATGAAAAATGCATATTTATTCGGCAAGACAATGGAAAATGAAGAAAGGAAATTTTTATGCAAAATATTTTCAACCTCCAGTCAAACTATATCAACACTTCTCCTGTATTTTGGTGACAGGAATTTGACAGAGAGGAAAAAAGTGCAAAGCTCACCAAACGCAAACGTAGGTAAACAAAAGCACTCACATCTCATCTCAATTCACATGAACATCAACTTCACCCTCCCCTTTCCTCTTACTTTGTTTTTTTGTATGATGAGATGGAGTGATGTGATCGTATTTCCATTATCCAGCCTCAAACTCACCCTTCTTACTTTCTTTGTTTATGGGGAACCTGAATTCGCATTCTGTGCTGCATATCATTATTACGTAGCTGGGCGTAGCTAAGAAGATATTGAGATTGACGTGTCCGTCTGTCGGTCGGATGGAAAACTCTCGCAAGAGGTCACCGATTGACCTCAAATTTGGAACAGAGGTTTCTTGCGTACTGAGGACGAACTCATTTTTTTCAGAATTTTCGGTGAACTATTAACGGCAGGGTAAACGGTTGATTTTTAATGGAACATATGGCTTGTGATAGTTCATTTGAGTAAACCTGAGTAAAACTACGTGTTTAAAATTTCGAATTTTTTTTAAACGTCAGCGGCAAAAAAATCATTGAGACATTATAACAGGGTTGTGAAGACAACATTTAGTCAATTACTCAGCTACGTCATTATCGCTTTTTAACAGCTTTATTTAAAGTTAAACACTCCAATCCGTCCCTACTTCATCTGTTTACACAGAAATCACAAAAGTTTGCAAAGCCATCCATTCGCAATGTATTGTAATTTGATGAAGTGGAGGAAAATGAGAACTCTTGTGCATCTCAACGAGCTGCTTATCACGTCGACTGAATGGAATTTCTCTCATGCCATTCCAGGCATTCCTATTTTTAAATTCCAGTGAGGTCAAAGCAATAGAAGAGAACAGCTTAGAAGAGTTTATTGATATTGATAGCTAGGGTACATAAATTATCCTTATTTTATTTTATGACATTTGCATGGTAAACTGATTTTTTTTCTTTTAATCCAATCAATCTCGATTACATTGGATTATACGTACTGGTTTCGTTTTCATTTTGATATATATTAGCATAATCGGATTTCATCAAAATATTATTGCAAGAAAATGTAGGAAGTTTCCAGCTCCAGGCACGCTTCGATTATGAGACAAGATGTCAAAACTGTCAACTGTTCCCACATTTTTCCCTTCCACTTCCCTCCTTGCCTTTGCAAAGAAAAGCAAAGTGTTTTTTATCAAGAAAACGACGACGTACAACACATCATCGTCATCATTATTATTATTATGAAAACGAATCCCAAGGGGAATAAAAATGGATAAGATAGTTTCAGATATCCCATATCATATCCATCTATCCCCTTACATTTTTTTTGCTAAAAGCAACATCATCATTTAGTCCTTGGTTTTCTTTTGCTTCTCCTGTCTCAGCTGGAGAAAACTTTAAGCTTAATAGTTCTCCAGGATGAGTTTTTGAGTTGGAGCAGATGTGCATTGTTCCCTCACTCGATCACATGAACGTAGACGATATACTTAAGTGATGATTTCTGATAGAAAACGGATTTCAATCCATTAACGCTTTACATCTTTGCCTTGATGGATATTGATATTGGAGAGCGAGAGCATTCAAGGAAAGGGGGAAAAAACTGGAATGGATGGTGCCGAGCTGAAGCGACCATCATCATTACCACATCTTTCAAAAGTTGTAACCGCCACACGATCCAGCCCCGCAAACAACAAAACCGTTAAGCAACATCAACACCAAACCGACTAAGAACTCTTTTAAAAAAGTGTGGAGGTGCTGGTATCAGATTTTGTTTGACGTGGCCCCGGATATCTTTTTTTCCTCCCTGGAAAATAAGAGTGAAAATTGTGGAAGATAATAATAGTCATCGTTGATACACCTCTTCACCGTGGGGTGTCCCCCTCTCTCTCAGAAAGGTACACCGACAACAGCATTTTTGTGTGGCCACGGCCACCGAGCCTAGTCCCAGAATAATCGATTTTATGCAAAATAACTTGTTTCTGTCTCCGTCACTTGGTCGTGTCTTGTCCCTCTATCCTCCATTCTCAGCTTGAGTCCCCGCCGAGACGTTTCCCTAGCAAAGTGCAGTCTAATAAAGCTTTTATACAGCGATAGTGACGTAGCTGAAATAAGGGTTAAACGAGAGAGAGTTGTCATGACAGTATCCATGCATGAAAAGATGTCGAAGAGACTTGACGAATGAGATGCCACACAAGAGGCTCCATGGAAAAAGATTTAACCGCCCGCGACCGTTGGCGAATAACAATTTTCAAAGAATTAATTAACAGTTATTCTCAGCAATTCAAGGGTTTTCAAAAGAGCTATCGCAATATATATCTTCGAGTTGAAAAAAAATTCAACCGTTTACCTTACCGTGAATACAGATATTTATTCGAGGTCAGTCGGTGACGTCTTTCAAATGTTATCGATCAGGCGGACACTTCAAAATCTATGCTCCGCTGATAGCTCAACTTCCATACGTAATAAACTGCGAAAAAATATGTGTGCACGTGAAGTCTTTTTCAGTGTTTTGTTTGTTTTTCAGTAAAAATATTTCTGTTTTGTAAGCCAGAGTTCATTGTTTCCCCTCAATATTATCCATCTTTGTCTCTTTTGGCTTTGCATTACACTCCAGTAGTGGAATTGCATTTTCCAGTGCTTTTCCACAATAACTTTTGGACCCCAGGTGTAAGTGTGGTGTGCATATTTAGAGTGCCATCTGCCTTTCAGAGGGAATTTGTGGAGACACAATCAGTTTAACTGAATTTTACAAATTATAATGCAATTTTATATTCTTAACAATTATGGTTTGTAATGTATAATTACACTAAATGAACAAACTGTACTTTGTGCTGGAGAGAAAAGGAAAAAAACATACATTATCATAAATACATAATTTGGCAATTAGCTCGTTAGCATCATGTCAGAAGAAATATGAAAGATTTTACTTAAGGGATGAAGGGTGAGCGTGCATCATGTCTTGTTTTCATCACGAATAATCCCTTTCCAGAAAAATGTAATTTTCTTCTTCTCCAGAACAAAAAATGATTATGATTGATGATATGTTTTGCTTACCAATTGTTTATCCATAATCAGTCCGTGAGCATTTTTGCGCGGTTCTTCATCCAAAGTACAAGTGGCTGGAGAAAAGAAGAGAAAAAGTTGCGTGGAGTTCAATGTACCCCGAGTGTATCTTTTTCCCACTTTCGGCATAGCCTCAATCTCAAATTACCCACATCGAAACTTCAAATCCAAAAGCAGTTTAGAGTGGCTTTGATCACTAGAGGAATTGGAAACAAACCACGGAAACATGTTGAAGACGAGCAAAAAGGTTTATTTCTCCAGCGCTCGTGTTTCCCCTTATTATGGCCTCAAAGAACATGCATAAATCTAAGAGATCAAAGTCAACTCTTTTGGGTACATATTACAGGCTCTAAAGTCGAATTGTGAAACCAAAACTTTCTAAAGTCACTTTCGACCGACCACAGCACAAGAAGAAAAACAAAGCTCCCACATTTCAAACATACCATTTCGTAGAAAAGCTCACGCACTCAACTTTTCAACGACAAAATGGAAAAGAACAAAGTCTTTCCTAATGGTTAGGTTGACTCGAAGAAGCACAAGAAATATAAATTGATACGATACACAGAATCAGAAATTGTTTCATTTTTTTCTTCTAGAGAAAATGTGTTCGGTGTTTTGGAGGGGAAAAAAGCGCTGTCAGCTGCTCCCAAAAAGAAGACAAAAGCAATAAACACAGCTTCTTATTTGACAATGGAAATGGTGTTCATTTCAGCAATTTATTTTCTAAAAAGTAAATAAATTCAATCGGTTCTTTTTGTAGCTAACAAGGCGCATTGTTTTTGGTCTTTGTCAAAAAATTTCCTGGAGAATATGAAGTGACTTCTGGAAAAGAAGAATCTGGAAATGGTAATAGTTGTAATTGTGACTGTGTTGTACGGCAGGGCTGTTTTCACAACCCAATGGTTTTAAATCGGTTGAGTAAGCAAAGCTGGAGAAACAAGAGTTCTGGAGAAAACATACAGGGGGAAACTGGGAGAAGGAAGAAGCAAGGGTAATTGAATGCGGATGCTGGAAGATATGGCTCTTTGAAGAAAGACGAAATTGCAGCGATATGTGGATGGAAGGGACCCTGGACGACATGCAGTGACAGGAATATGACCAACGGTATTGGAAACTACAGAGCAAGGACAAGAAAAAGCGGAAACGCGATTAATTCTTTCCGTTTCCCCTTACGTGTTCTATCTAATTCATTTGACATTCCATTATCATGAGGAAATCACCAAATAATTGCCAATTATTTTGGTACCAAGCGGCCAATATAAATGATTTTGCCTTTTGTTTTTTAAATGAGTTTTTTTTATTAGAAACATTATCCAGAAGGAGGTTCAACCTTGAGCTTCTCTTGAAATTAAAAGATGTCTAAGCTATCTTCAGTTCTCAAGTTAAATTTAACGATCATGATCACAATCAAAATCATGTCTATTGAATCCAGAAGGGTTGATGTGGAATGGCCGCGCCGCAGTCAGTCCTATCCTACGCAGCGCAGTGGAACTTATGGTTTGTCCACGAACCCGTCTCATTTTATTACAATTTGTGTTTGCAGTACTTCGGATGCGGTTCACATACTTCTAGACATTCAATTCTGGTGGCTTTCCTGGTTGACCTTGGCTACTAGATATTGCCCATTTTATTCTAGAACTACCTCTTTCGTTTCTTAATTTTTTTGCTATCCTTCCGTTTCCGGATAATTTTTGGGGTTAAGCGACCTGTAGCCCTGCAGATAAAATTTACAGTTTTCCCTTTTCCAACAGTCTCTTCATCAATGGCGGTAATTGTCTCAGTACTGCAAAAAAAATATTCAATTTCGAAAGTCATCTCAAGACGCTGCGATGTACAGTACATGTTATGAGGAAAATTTCTCTGGAAATATGAGAACACTGGAGGTGTTGATATGTCAGGGAATAGCGGAGGACACGATTTATGAATTTCATTTTATGAAATAAAAACACCACTCCCAAAATATACGCGACATAATATGATGCTCATATTATTACTTTTTTTGAAGGAGGAAGCGTTTGAAAGTATCTAAAGACATTTCGCCACTTCCAGAATTTTTATTTCTTTTTCCTGCTCTGGAAAATCATAATAGGGTTTACTGACCCCTTAAAAATAAAGTGTGCATCATACTGAAGATAATTTGGTGTGTGGCGAAAAAGAGGAAGGTGTAAACCTTAAAAAGACGAGAAAAAGCCGGAGAAAGAAGGAAGCAAAGTCAAAGAAAATGCCACCCGTTGTGTTCAGCGTTCCCTTCTGCCGTCCCGAAGAAGGAAAAAAGGCAAACTTCCCACTTCATCTTTTTATAACGGGAAACTTGAGAAACAAAAAACGCGTTTAATTTAGCACCTTCTTCCATCCCAACTNGGCAAACTTCCCACTTCATCTTTTTATAACGGGAAACTTGAGAAACAAAAAACGCGTTTAATTTAGCACCTTCTTCCATCCCAACTCCAGCATTTTTATTGCTTGTAGTTGTAGCCGAGTGAAGTCAAGCTGGAGAAGAATAAATGGAATGAAGTAAAAACAATGGGAAAGTGAAGGCGTGACTGTGCACTTTTCCTGCTACGTTGAACGTGATTGTAGTGTGGCTCTGAGCTAAATACGAAAGCTCCTTTTTTGTCCCGTTACTGCCCGCATCCACTACGTAAAATGGCTGATGGTTGTTGGAATTTTTATTCCAGGTTTTTGTGAGGGGATTGAGAATGGGATGCGATGCATAACAGCATTTTTTTGGGGAGATTTTACGCATTTAAAAAAATGCATAAAATAAAGTAAAATAGAACTGATGTATGATAACAGGAACGAATTGTTAAAAATATTCTCCAGACAATTTTTACTTCAAATTTTTATTTCTAAAAGGTCTCTTCTGGCGGCATAATACCTTTTTCCTTGAGTGTTTGCGATGTGGGTGACACTGACGCTATACTCGTGTGATGCATTCTCCAATCATTCAACTTTCCCTATTGATTACCCACATGCTGACAATTGCAGATAGAATTCACGCTGAGCTGCAGCAACCAAAATAATATTTGCCTTGTTTTACTCATGAAATTCTCCTCCGGATCTGTTCCAAGCTGATCTGAACCATCACCATATGTAAGAGAAAGCAAACTGAGAACAGCCCTCCTGTCATGACATCATGCAGCCTTGAAGCTTCAGTTTGTTCCTAATTAAGACAGTCAACAGAAAGCAGCGTAAAAGAAGCAGACGGTTAAACTTTTTCATAAGAAAATCCAAACTTTGACTTTCGTTGAGTTTGAATATATGCATGTATGTCAATCAAGTTTTTTTATTAGTTTTTCTTCTTCATAAAAAACTTTGGTTAATGAATACGACCGTGATTGCATCACAGCAGGACCCCTGGACAAGTTTATCTTAACTTTACACTTGGGTGGGATGTTATTCGTGCAAAGAAATGTAAACTGAACTTTTTTTTAAAAAAGAAACCAATTTCTTTGGTAAACGTTCAATCGTTATTTGCCATGAACGATAATGCGTGCAAGTTATTTCTTCCTGATGGCTTAACGAAGGTGTGATTTCCGGGGTTGGACTCCTTCATGGGTTCACGCGACTTCTGGGTGACCATGACCACTGTTTGGTCTAATCCCGCCAAAAAACATGTAAACATTCAACATTTAAAACAAAATAGGCACTGTCTTTGAACTTCTTGGATTCCCCTTTCTCTGACAATCCTTAGTTCCATAAAGTGTGTCGTAAAATGAGAATCACGATCACATCCAGGGTATGAATGAACATTATCATGAGCCATAAAATGGTGCCACTCTTGCTACATTCCCATTCCCTCAAACACATTTTTATTTTTACTACTCTTCATCTGAAATAAATACATTGTTCCTCTGTGCCCGCAAGTGCAACAGAAAAAATTGGATTCCCCTTTCTCTGACAATCCTTAGTTCCATAAAGTGTGTCGTAAAATGAGAATCACGATCACATCCAGGGAATAATTGAACATTATCATGGACCATAAAATAGTGCGTAATGATGCCACTCTTGCTACATTCCCTCAAACACATTTTTATTTTTACTACTCTTCATCTGAAATAAATACATTGTTCCTCTGTGCCCGCCAGTGCAACAGAAAAATTTTGGCCGCATCTTGTGCCTGTGTGATGATGATTTAAGAAATTTAAACATGTCTGCCTGAACCAAAAAAATCGACCGAAATGCATTTCCTCATCCTGCAAAAACGATAATAAGGTCATTTTTTAGCGATCCATCTATTTTTTTCAAATATTATACATTTCAAGGAGCCACGACCCCCATTGTTTCTCACTTGCCCCGTGCTGATCGTGAAAGCTATGAAAACAGTTTATTTGTTTGCTTAACCCATTCCCACATCTCTCGCGTTTTTACTCAAACATGAAGGTATTCATTGTACTGCACTGGTCTTTCTCTGCGTGCTTACGACTGGCGTGGGATTTTCATGGCCCACACCAGCCACCGATTACAATAATTTTTTGTCACATGAAACACTCACCCATGGACAGTTAAACTTGTTTAACTCTCCTTTTTGCACTACTCTTACCCTCGCGATCAGTGTTGGGGTCCCTACACTGGAATATGCATCCTTCTTCCTCTTAATATTCATTTACTTTTCCAACAAAAACAATTCGGAAACCAAATAAGAGAGAAATTGGAAATAAGAAAAAGAAGAGGGAATGGGAAAGTTACTTTATATGTCTTTAAATTGGTTGCAACACAAACACAACAAAGGCTTCCAACCCTGGCGTATGGGTGACATTCCAGATTCTCTTCTGGTGTCTCCCGGTCTATCGAGGAATGAGTGTGAAATCACAATCACATTTTTCCCAATTAATGTCTCCAAAACCGAAAGTAGAAAAATTCGGGAATTGGGGAAGTTGTGGCTGCGGAAAAAAAAGGTTGTTATTTAAAAAAAACTCCTGCGGGAAACAAGGAATCGGTTTGAATTGGATGCTCGCGAACACTAGAAAATCGTTAATTTAATCTGAATCGAATTATTACCGCGAATGTAGTTGGATTAATGCAATTTTCAATTTGTTAGTTTTGCAGTCTCCCTTTTGTCGTTGTAGACGAGACTGAAATGTATGACCATTTTCAGCCATTTATTCCGCTTTACCGTATCATGCTCAAGAATTGGAAGCAAGGTTTAACAAACAAATGGCCAATAACGTGGATATGTAAATAAAGTAAAGTTGAAATTTGCATATTTAAAGTAAAAAAACAACGGTTTATTTTCTCCGCAGAAATCAACTCGTCGATCCAATTTTATTTCTTCTCCAGAAAGTAGACGGATATTGAACAAAGATAATTTAAACGAGCTATTTAATTTTTCAGAAAATTCTGACAAAGTTAATTCTACCCTTTTCATTTTCTTTCTTTTGAACTAAATAACGAATGCAAATTGGGCATTTTTTTCTGAACTTATTTTTTTCTTATCTCTCTCTGGAATAAATGAATGAATGCAAACAAGCGTCTGAAACTGTTTCATTCATTCAGCTTCTTCATTTTTAAAGATAATTTGTTCCGAACTTCAGTCTTCAGCTCTAAATAAGTTTTTGCCAGAAGTATGCTAACGGCTCATTTCAAAGTTTTTTGTTGTGGCTTCGTTTAGCCCTAGCTGGTTTTTAGGCCTTTTTTCGGCTTTTAGGCAAAAAAGCACGTACGTTTTACAAACAACTTTTTTTTAGAATTAAATCGGAACATATTTTCTTTTGAAAAAAAGACGTAGAAATAAATGTATGGAGATTTTTTCTCTTTCAATAAATAAACTTTGACTCGAGAAGTTCTTTAGAAAATCATGAAAAGAGGATGAGACAAGAGGAAAAGAACATTGAGATGAGTATGCCACCCTAAAAATTCTAAAGACATGAAATGTGGATATTGGATTGGAAATGGGAATCCATCTTAGAAAGGGTTGCCAAACTAAAAAGCAAATCGTGGGGTTACTTGAATCATTCTATGCATCACAATTTGCATTCCATCACATCACATCAAATTCATCTACTGTTCTTCAACTGAACTTCCACTTGATCCATTCCTTCTCGAATTGTTTTTGAAACATCCCCTTTTCAAAATTCAAACTTTTTTTTATGAAAGTCAAAATTTCAGGGAACACATATACAACCACCAAATTCTTTGATACTTTTTTGCAGAAATGAATGCATGGAAAAAGTTTTCCTTCTCCATCTTCAACTTGAATCCTATTTCTTAAACTTATTTGTTACTGCTTATTTGCTCCTGCATTAACCCTTCAAATTAAAGTTTACTTTTCAAAAAACAGTTTTCTTGTTCTGGCTTGTCCTAACACTCTCTATTTTCTTTGAAATTTTTTGATAATATTTTTTCTCGTCCAATTTGCCCGTTGTATGTAGACTTGACCTTTCGTTTCCAAATAGAAATTATTCATGTATACATAGCTTATGCTGGAAGGTGTGGATGACCAATGTTTTTTTGCGGCTGAAGACAGTGAATCAGTGAAAGTAAAAAAATGCGGATACGGTGGTGGTTGGGTGTGAGAATCCTTTCGATTTATTTCAATGTTCCAATCGCAAGACAGTTCCATAAATCTTTAGTTTCCTTCTTGGGGATCCACTCGACAGTGCAGTTTTTTCTCATTTTCCTGAAGGCGGACAAAAAGCCAAAACACGGAATTCTCCAAGCATTGGAGAGGTAAGGTTTTGTCATGAAAGTCCATGGTATTTGAATATTGTGAAAAGACGTCGAGTTCGAGTGAGCACCTAAGCACCCTTCTTGGCCTCCAAGGAGATCAAAGATATCTACGGATGCATGGTGCATTGAAGATTGAAAAGCATTTTCCCATTTTGCTTAAAGTTTTTTGAGGGATGGAGAAATGCATTTAGGCTATGGAGAAGGAGTCTCATCTTGTCTGGAAGAAATGCTTTAATTGATAACGAAGTTCTCAATGACGACAAGGAATAGAAAAAAGGAGGACAAACTCTAAACAACCTTTAAAGAATCAATTTTAGGTTAATTTTTGGAATCGAGTGCCGAATCCAAATCCGGATTGACGGGAAACAAGTTTGACTGTGGAAAGGAAGCTAAAGGCTAAACTCACCCTTTCAACACCGCCACACCAGCAGCACTAGAAAGATTGGGAATATGGAACCGGAAGTGGATGGAATGGCAGTAGTAGTGGCAGCAACTGCGATGTGGTGGTTCTTGGTTGAAATGGGTACAAGTGCAGTCACTTCACTTGAGTTTCAAGTCCAAAAAGACTCTATTCTGGGCAAAGAAGAACAAGAGTCTTGAGAAACAAAAAAGGGGTAAACTAAGAAAAAAAAAGAAACAGGAATACCTAACTGGATAGATTGCAAAAAGAGGAATACCGAGGGAAAAAATATTTGTGGAACAGGAAAAAAATACAATTTTTAAACTTGCGTTGCTATTTCGTCATTTATGAATAGTGCCTCTTGTGCTTATGAATTCCGTAGGCATTCTACATGCAATAACAGTGGGGTTTTTGGAACGCATCAGGTATTCTCATTCGATTTCCAGACTTTCTTCCAACTCCAACCCAACTTCTTTCCTTCTACAAGTTCAACGTTCCCTTTCTGACTTGGAAATAGGACGATGACAACGACAAAACCAAAAGGAAACAAAACCACATGAAAGACAAGAACTTTTCATGTTTTTCAGCAAACCGTACCGTCTTCATGGTCCTGTTCCCATCCACATTTTTTCCCTCAGATATTCCATTACCAAGAAGGTAATATTTCTTTCCATTTTCATTATAACAACGACTTTGTCAGAGAAACTTTCTTCCTTTTCACCTTCTTATGACGACCCTGATAAAATATGATATAGAGACAATGAGTGGGACTGGAACGGGCAAATCGAGTGAGTGGGACGAGGGACTCATGTGTACCCAAGCAATGCAATTTCGTTGCAGTGATGCAGGACATTTTATCTGTAGGATATTGTTATCAAGACAAGACGACGACCTATCATGTACTTTTTTATTTGCTTTCATGATTGGGAATTTAAAAAACTTTTTGAGTCAGTGTGTTCAGAATAAAAGAAATTGTTTCTTCGCTTTGGCAAAAGAATAATAGCTGCAAAAGTAGCACGCATCTCTTGATTTAAAGGAGAGGAAACGCAATTCATTCTTTGTATTTTTTTCTGACGTATCCCATCTAATTCGTTCAATTTCACAATATCATGAGGAAATTGCATGACTTTAGTATTGCCTCTTGTTTTGAGAATTCGAATCGAAACAATAAATGACCAATAAAAATGCTACTTACTTTCTCATATTAAGTAACGGCTTTTGCTGTTTTCAGTTTCATCTCATGATTGTAATCGTAATCACTATCAGATCACCATCAAATTAAACATCTTTGAAGTTACCAAAATAGTTTTAAAAAAATACTACACGTACCGTGTCGTCTAATAATCTCTTTCATTTTGCTGTTGTTTGAAGGCAGTGCACGGCGCACGTACTTCCGGCAATTTAATGAAAAGTACCTTTTGTCTTTGTGGGTTTGGTTGGCTTTGACTTCCGGAAATCGCCCAATACATTCTACTATTTGCGTGGGATTAAATTAGATTACGATTCCGTGACGACCGGATATATTGGAAATAATAACGAGATCAATTTATTAGACTGTAAATGGCAGAGAAAGAGCTTTCTAGAAAAAATGCGTGCTTAAAATAAGAAGGTTGGAGGGTTCCAAATGTAGAAGGAAACGCAATAACGGCAATTAATGAACATTAAAGTTAAAACAGGAATGCGCCCTTTAAGGAATTCCAATTCGAAGAGGATCAACAAAAACATGAGAACGACCTAGCGCAGATTTGTCAGGGGATGTCGATTTTTTTCACCAAAACTAAAAATAAAACTTTTTCTTTCTCCTGGAAATCATATTAATGTTTATTCCCACAGTTACAAAAGGAATGTATGCAAACTAATGGAAATGATATGGTGTCTGGGGAAGCCCAAAGCAAGGTGTACATTTTAAAAAAAAGATGAGGTAAAATGGAAAGAAAAGGGCAGGCAATACAGCTACGTTCTCCTCTTCTTCTTGATTCGGGCGAGAAAAAGGCAGACTTCATACATAATATTTTTATTATGCGAAACGAAAATGCGTTTAATTTAGCACCTTCTTCCATGCCATCCCGAGCTAGTCGTAAGTCAAGCCAAGCTGGAGAAAAACAAGCGGAAAGAGTAAAAACATTGGAAATATGAAGACGTGACTGTGCACTTTTCATTCTGCTTTGCTGAACATGATACGGCCAAAAGCTAAAAACTTACTTTTTTGTCCCGTACCAACTCG
>JAHZMX010000128.1:0-15243 GCA_027743895.1 Seira musarum
CGACAAACTGATTAAATCAAGAATGTTTTAATATTCCCTATCAAATGAAAATCTCACCACCCACTAAGACTCTTTCAGAAAAAGTAGGAAAAGTAAAAACCTAAATGAAAGTACTGTGTTTGACACGTGGCATTCTTAAGCGTAAATTACTACCGGATAAGATGACCTCGCATTTGTTTCGATATTGAACTCAAGCGTGCGAATGTATAATTTATTCGCAAACCGGAGAGATGGTTTATATCTATTATAAATAGGAAAAGTATGACTCATGTGACGTAATATTTTTCAATTATTATTTGCTTTATTAATTTCTTCCAACCAACCGTGATCATACTTTGATTGGAAAACCAAGGATGTTATCAATTATGAATTCTATATTTTGCTTATCCGTAATTTTTATGCAAAACAATTAACGCTGTTGATTGATTCTGATATAGCCATACAGGAATTGATTAAAGTTAAAGTTTAAATAAGTATTCTCTTATTTTTGCCGGAGGAAATTGCTTGAACGTTTACGAGCTACATGCATTAGTAGTTTATATGTATATTTTTATATAAAGTTAATTAATCAAGCGTAATATCCACGCGCAATGAATTGAACGTATTGAGTTAATTACTTTATAAAGTAACCATTTTACAGAAGCAACAAACTCGCAACTTGACTCAAACAGAAGCTAAGTAAGTTAAGAACAGTTGATTGATCAATGAAGTTAACCGATCCTAAATAAATTTTTAGTGGTGACCATGATCGTACATACCGTCTAAGCAATTTCCCAGTTTGAATGTTGTGGACTCTTTTAATTTTGTGGATCACTCTATAACTAGTTACATAAACGTATGCCATCACTCCAAATGAAAATATTATTCCGGAGACAGATTCAGTAACTGCTACAATGAACATAATAATTTGTGGAAGTATCAGGATGCCCCAGAGCCTGATCAGGGCGTATGTACCGATAATAGAGAAGATGGACAGCTGCATTACTTTCACTGTAGAGGAATAGCATTGATGAAAGTTGTTGAATTCTATGACAAGCAACTGGATCTTTCTGAATATTAAGAAATGCTTAAATATAAGACTTCCTTTTTTCTTCAGATGTTCCCGAAAATGTCTGAAATGTTTTTTGAAAAGTAGACCCAAGTGAAATACTAATACGCTCTTATCATACGAGCGTCGGTATTATGAGATAATTTACGTAGATTTTTACTTACCTTTCAAATAATTTTAAGTAGTTTCTTAAGCAATGAGTTAAAGCTAAAGAGAACATGAACTCAAATACCATTGAAGGGAGGATAACGGTAGCCATCTTGAAAGAGGCGCTGAACACAGTGACTTTTACTATGATGTAATATATAGTTCCAAAATTATGAGATAAACTATGAACGAACTGAAACAGAGGTACACTGAGGATGTAGAAAGTGTCCAAAATGAGCAGGCAAACAAGGTACAATTGTAACGACTCCAATGAATGCCATCATTGTTAGTGGCGCCACAAACAATGCGTTTTGTAAATAAAAGATAACTAATTTCCCATTCCAATCTAGAGGTCGCCAATTTTCATCTGAAATAATAACATTTCCAAAGTTAACTAACAGATTAAACATTTGCAACAATGCACTTACGATTCTCAAGGCGCTCAAACTTCAAGGATTGATTCACGATGCGAACAAGTTCTGCATTTTTTGTTGTTACTGTTCGCTGAATGTAAAACAAGCACAGGTATGCATTCATCATGAAAGCGCACTGAAGTCTCTCTGAAGTTTCTAATTCTTTGAAGCTGTAGATTATTTGAAGCGTGATAAGCGCAACACAAATCATGTATATCTTATGACCCCGATAATTATTTTGACATTTCTTCCGTAGATGATGTGTACATAGTCTTGGTAGTCTTATCCCAATAACAAGGGATTTGGCCCAAAATTCTTTCTAATTTCTGAATGCGAAGTAACCAAACCATTTGCTTCTCTGCAATCAACATTGTTCAGAAATTATGACAAAATCGTAAGAACAGGAAGAAGAAGAAAAGACTATAATTTATTTCTAGCTCAAAGAATATTGGTAAACCAGCCTTGTTCAATTACAAGTTTCGTTTATTTAGTACTTATCGCTTCGTGCTTTTCTCATCAATTAAACAATAAAACGGAACTTCCACTGGTATATTTCATTGAAATCGGATAAGCCACCTGAAAAAATGGTTACATGCTACGATGATACGGATTACAATTTGGTTACGCTTACAGTCACGGCCAGTTCTATCTGAAATATATAAACATTTGAACAGAAATTTAACCAACTGATTCGATCCTCTTTCTTACAGATAATTAAACATCTTATTATTAATTTATGCCATACTAGGTGATATTTTCCGAATTAAACTTTGCAAAAAGCTGTGTTACGCTATTGTGTACGCGCTCCTATTTGCAATCGATGACAATCGAAGCTCATTCATAAGCCTTGTGTAATTTGCTTCTGCAAGTCTGCAGTAAATATAGTGGCATACTTTTTCGATACAGGCGGTTAACTACTTTGATATAATTTTGAATCTCCCGAGAAATGGTAACTAAATTGTCACCGGAACAAGTTAGTAACTTACTACCAGGATTCGAACTGGACTTTTGCCCACCCGTAGGTAACTTGTTTGCAGAAACATTATATAAGCACGTAATAATACATGTTTCATTTGCATAGCATGTGGACAAAAATAAGGCTGTTAATCATTAATGTGCGTAGTTTCCATCAATGAAAATGAAACAAAAAACTTAAATATTCACAAAGTTGGTGTGTTTTATTGCTTGGTTTTTTTGTCATGATTTATGGATTTAGTTTTGTACAAACCTGCTTTCACCTTTCCTAAAGTTTTCCTAAAGTAAATTAAAAATGTATTATTGAACTTTACCATTTCAACCAAATCTTGTTCTACAATCGCCGCTGTTCTGATGTTTACGACAGATCATATTATGAATGACGACAAAAGCGAAAAGGTTTTCATATTCAGATTTGACAAAATGCGTACTCATGCATACTATACGATCATGTATTTTTTCTTTCCCTTTTGACATTTGAGAAATTCATTTTTTTTCTTTCACTCGCTTTCATATCGACCTCGTTTTTCATTTCTTGTTGTCAACAGGAAATCGGATGGCTTCTCAAGATCTCATCGTCTTCATTCATTCTTCTCCAATTGTATGGGCTCTCAATAAGGCAAGTTTGGAGTTTTTCTGATCGAGATTTACATAATATTGGTATCACTTAACATGAGACCCACTACTTTTAGTAATACCAAATGAAATGTAGTACCAAATGAAAAGATTTTCTGAACAGCTTTTAATAATTGTTCAAAAGTGGTTGGTTCATGTTTTCCAAAAAATGAGGCGATTATTTAGTGAATTTTGTTCTATTTTTCTGTTCTGTAGGCTCCTGCTGCCGATGGATACGATGCCAATGGATACATTCCGAATGCTTCAAAGAATATTGATTCTATTCTTTGCCATTGTCATAACTGCAATCTACTGTTTTATACTGATCATGTACTCACGAAAACTGACTGCTGCAGCAGCCGCCGCAATGAGACGATCAACAGAATCAATGGGAGGTGGACTTGAATCTGGAGCAGGTGATGGTGACGCTGCCGCCACTGCCCTGTGATTGTGATGAAAAGCTGCTTAAATATTATGTATATAATAAAATACATACATTAAAGTACTTTTGCCATTTACCCTTCAGCAAGTCAAGTCATTAATATTTTCAAGTGAAAATATCAAGAGCTTTTACTCCTAATTGCGTGGCATGAAATTCAATATTTATTTAATTGAACATAGTGCTCTTCAATCAATAACGTCTCAGCTTACAATTTATCAGAGCTACACAACTGTAACCGTCAGCACGTAGCATTCGATGGAACGAGAACGATGGAAGCCATTATCAACAAGCCGTTATCATCAAGTCAAGTGTTTCGGTCTCTCATGTCATGTCAGTTCAATATGTTCTCATTTGAAAATAATAGGAATAAGAGATAGGTCGAGAAGAGTTCTAGTTCTAAACTTAGAAAAATGTTTTGTTGATGTGACAGGGGCTAGGTAGGTACATAGTTTACTGGATGGATGTAAGTATGTTATGTTTCTGCGTTCTAGAGCTATAGATGCAAGTACAATACAATGTATTATGAGTCCATATCCTATCATTTACAAAAGTGTCAAAAATAATAGAATTTTACGTGGCCCTATAGATAGTGTGATTTAACTCTCATGGGATACTCTCTTAGAAAGAATACAGTACGTCCATAGAAGAAGTGAACCTCTTTCAAGATTTCATACAAAAATTGTAATCTAGTACAATCATTTTAATGTGATTTCATTATTAAAATAGGTTGTTCTAAATGTTTTATTGTAGAATTACCGTTGGTCCTCTACGTGAATCTGTATTCCTGTAAAGCCATCATCGAAAGAATAAATCATAAACGAGATACGTTGATTTGATGATTTCTTTCACATTTTCAGCTCGCAATCAGGAGAAGAAGCGCCTCACTTTGGGCAAAAGTAGGTACAATGATGATGTTGAATGGATGTCCTTTATTCGTCTTGGGTGGCACTTCTCTCTGAAGCTGCAGAAATGAACGAGGACATTATTGTCACACTCAGCACGATTCATTCCATTATGCAAAGAATAGAGAATGAGCATGGATGCAAAAACTTTGAGAATTGCTAAAAAGTTTCTCGTGTAAGCATACAGACAATACTAGCTGAAAGTTGGTTGTTGTTCACTCAAAATGGCAATAGATGATTTGAATACTGGGCGGGACAATTGTTCCACCTTCGTGATTTCTGAAAACGATCTCATAGTCTCAAATTTTCTTGAAAGTGATACATAAGCAAACAAAAAGAACTTTAGTCGGAGTCAACAAAACTTTTTGTGAGGAGAAGAATTCCAATGATTTTACTTAGCTTGAGCTTCTGAAGGTTGTAGGATCTTGAACTTGGGAATGAATTAGATCCTTGAAAGAACTTTACAAGTTGAAAGTCGAAATGGGTAATTTGTCTGTTTAGTATGTGTAGGCGATTGACATTTGGTTGACCGATGAATAAAGGGTGTCACGAATCGGAGAAACGCAAAGGTCGTAGAAGATAAATCGTTTTAGTTCTTGAAATACTTAACTCCATGAAATTAATGAAGGTAATTGTAAATAGTTTAGTTGACTATTTCATGCTAAATCAAACCTAGATGGGACTAAGAATGTCCACAATCGCGAAACCCAAAATTAATCAACTTGAATTTGACGTGCACCCAAGCAATGTTCTCATCTTCCGACACATTTTAGTCTCGTAGAACTACTCGGCAAAACAGATTTGCACTTTTAAAACTTAAGAGATCCTATCGCAAAAGGACTCACTCTATGACCTAACTAGTTTTTCAGTTCTGAAGCATTCATTTATCTCATGGAAAGGAATGATATTATCGCGTAAACCTAAGTAAGAGCATATTATGCATACAACAAACCTGAATAAGATTTCAAAGGAATGCAATATAAGACACACCATGAACAAACGAAAAAGAAATGAGAAGATATATAAATAGCAAGTGAGCTGAAGATTTGACAAATGGCCATTTTCCGTAATCTCTTCATGTCATTTACGGATGTTCCGTCCGGTCCAAACTTTAAAAGGACTTTTGCTCAAGTTTAGACTTTCATTTAGAACTTGAAACAAGTGCAATAAAATTGTTTTGTTAAGAGATTCTTTTGCTGTAAATACCCTTTTTATTGCCTGTCTGAAAGCAAAGGAAATGAAAACGAGTAAGATAGACTTGGAATTTTCTTGTGAAATGTTTTCACTTTCTGACGGAAGGACTTTCACTATAACAATCACCATCGCATTTATCCTATCCTCTCTCCGTCTTTGCAACTCAACTCAAGTCAGTAAAACAAAAAAAAAATGGATGAAAGGAGAAATGGATGCAGAGAGGATGAAAGCAAACTTTGGGATTTTTTTCCAAAGAACTAGTGAAAACCCATCCATTTTAGTCATTCTCATGTGAAAAAATACCTGAAGTTCTGTTTGAAGACTCACTCACTTGTCACAAAATTCATGCGTTCAGTATGTAATGTGTAAAAAAAGTACGTATTGCAGGAAACAGCTTTCACTTTCACCATGCAAAATATTATTTTACTAAACCATGAGTCTCGCAGTTGTGAGCAGATGAAAAGTAGAGAAATGAGTGGGAAAAGTGAAGGCACGTTATGAAACTGGCAAACTCAACCCAACCCGGTGCATATTTTTTTTTCATCATGTGCCATGCCACATCAAATAAACTTTGATAAAAAAGACTAACTCTGTGATGCGATGATGAATGCTCTTACGGTGTAAGTGAAAGCTATATCATCATTATTATCATTATTATTAAAATTGCTTATCTATCTACACGGAAAAAAATCTTGAGAAAACGAAAAATGAGAGGAGAAGGAGAGAAGAAAGACTTCAAATAATCTTCCGGCTGCTGAGTTTTCCGGTCGACGGTGATGACAGAAATTCAATAAATAACGTCGTCGTTGTGGATGGCTTCATCTTCCACGACAACGAATTCTATTCAATTCTGAAGTAAACGTAGTCATAGTCAGTCTTAGGAATCATTGAAGATGAGAGGATGATGTGATGACGATAGAAAATTCCTTTTCGAGTTGATCTCGTGCACAAATCCATACTGTACAACAACTTGAGAAGAAGTCAAGATGGTGATGATGATGATGGCATTTTTCTTATTGCGTTTGTCGTTGTCGTTTTGTATGTGGATGTTAGATGAGTGAGGAGAAGAAGACTAAAAAATTGAAGAAGGCAAACTCTAGAAATTCTAACCGAGAGGAAGGAACGCAAAAAATTGAAGTACTCTACTTAAGTAGGTACATCATCACATCACTATAAGTATTTGTCCATACCATACACATATCATGGAATGTGCCATGTAAATACTAAAAAGCCAGCCTTAACAAAAAGGACCAGCCTTGTTCCGATGAAAATATAAAAAAAATTGAGTCCATATTGGGTTACTATCCTCAATTAAGTCTATTGAATGGATGAAGCACGGCAAATGCTGGGATGAAAGGTTGAACAACAAAACAACGTCTTGCGTCACCCTATTCTTTCCTTTCATCCTATTTAATTTGTTGGATGAAACCAGGTGAAAGACCAACCCGCCCAATAAATAAGATGATATTTGGGAAGAAAGTTCCTTTTTTCCCTTTTGCCTTTTCTGAGTTTCAAACATCAATAAATGAATAGATTGATGAAAGAGCATACTTTCCATGCCTTTTGATCTTGACAAAAGCCATGCAAAATAGAGAGAACCGGAGAAAAAAGGTATCTGAAATAGGTAGTTGAAATAGGTAGCAGACTTATATTTCATTCTGACTTTTAAAGTTTTCTCTTTTAAAAGTTTAGAGTGTAGAGTAAAGAGAATAGGGCAAATATTACTGAATAAAGTAAAAATCAATCAAGAAAAGGAACAGGAGAACTTTTTCGTATTGTACAAAAAACAAACTTGATAAATCTTTAAGAACCCTTTCACCACTTTCTTTTCCAAGCATGAGAAAACTGGCAAGATTTCAATTTCCTGAATCCTACAGAACGCAAACAGATTTTTATTATTATTGTAAAAAGTCTTACAAAATTAACTTAATTTGTTGGTTGAGTAGTCAATTTCAACATTTCTTATTTTTAAATTAAATACTTCCTTTATAAAATTAGCAAGTTTACTAGCTTGTCAACACAAACAGAAAGCATTCGTAATGGTGTAAATTCGTCAATGAAATTTACCGAACCCAATTTAATCTTGAGAGGCGGACATGACCTATGGAATCGTCGGAACCATGAGCTTCTCTGTAAATTAAATTTACTTTTGATTGTGAAACTGGTGGAAACGGAAGTTATGTAAACACTTGCTATCATTCCATAACAGAAAATTATTCCAACTAACGAATCGATTGCAGCCACAGCGTACACAAGCAACTGCTGAGGCAGCACAACCTTTGGTAGACGAATTAATGCAAACAGTCCAATTGTGCACAATCCAATTAGGGCGAATGTCTTTGTTACAGATATGTACTTCTGGTGAAAACTATTGAGTTGGATGGTAAGTAATTGAATGATTCGAAAGATTTTTGCCCTTTCCCATATCCCGGGAACTTTTGTTGGTGTGAAGCTTTCTGCTATTATGAACCTGAAAACATCAAATTAATAATCATCCTCTAACGCTATCATGTAATTTCTTTTTTGCATTTCCATCACCTTTTGTACGCTTTCAGGTAGTTTTTTAGACAATATGATAGTAGAAACGCCAACTGAAATTCTAGAATGAATCCGGTGTAACAATTTGTGATTATCAGAGAAGTAAGTCCGAGTCTTAGCTGAGCTAACAAAATTTAATGACGATTGCGGGAATGTATAGGTTGAACTCCTTGCACTCTGGCAATAGAAAATAGCCAAAATTGGAGGGTATACATGGCATCATCCAAACACCAAGCTGAAAGGCAGGAACCACAAGAGGAATCGACACACCGCCTAAACTCAAAGCCATCTGAACTATGCCGTGCTCCAGTCGACTTCCAAGATTCCTTTGACCTAAACATCCATGAAAAATTAGTAAAAGGTGACTTTGTACAATGACTTAAAGACTACATATTTCGAAACTTCCGTCTTGGTCTTCGCCTTACCTTTGGAAATCAAATATTTCTTTTCAAAGCTAAGACATTGATTTAATAGTGTCACAAATTCTCCCCTCTTTGTTTGCACGCACCAAGTGTTGTAAAACATGCATACAATTCCGAGAATTATAAAAATACTATGAAGTTTTGTGGCAAGGGTGAGAAATTTAAAAGCTAGAAGCACTTGTACAAATGTAATTGTAATATATAGAATTGAGACTATCATTAATCCTTTTTTGGTTCCCTTTGTTTTAAAGTATTCTTTTCGACTATCCCATTTAAATGAGAGCGAGCCGAAGAATTTGGCTGCTTTTAAGGTCATCAAGAACAACCGAAGCTGAGAAGGCTTCCCCTCCAGAAGCATTATGGAAAGTTGCAGACTTCAAACGTAATTTTCTGGAGAAAATTTAATGTCCATAAGAATTTTCCAGATTTGTTTCTTTCACTTTAATTTTGGTCGAAAATGTTGAAATCTAATCTGATGAAAACAATCTAACTAATGAAATGTGTCTAAATTAAGACACAAATGAAGGTATGTAATAATTTGAAAAAGATTCCCGACTGAATACCGGGCTACGCGAAAAGGCAATAATTTTTTCCCAACATTAAGTGAATGAAAGCTTAAACATTAATTAGCAGTTGGGGAGAGTCATACCGGGTTTAATTAAATAACTTGATAGAAATGTCATGTACTGGGCGACTTTGTGTTCCTTGTAGCAATTTGGCGCACTCTGGGGAATTAGTTTGTACTATAATTGGATGACAATGACAACTAGACCAGAAAAATTTGACCCATCATATTTTTAATTCATATTTCTCTGATCTGACTGGTTTCCCTTGAAATTGACTGTGTTATTTATTCATGTGGTACGGTGCGACATGGTATGTTTATATTAAAAACACTAGCTTTGTAAGTAGCATACGTTTACATCATAGACTAATACGATTCTCCTGCATTTTTAAACATATTTAATTGTGCAATTGCTTGTTTTTTTTTGGTGATGAACATATAAACTAGGTTTTCTTACAGCTTAAACAGTTTTTGACTTAAGCTCAACCAGTCGGGTATCCCACAGAATGACCTTTGATACAAAGGTGACCCTATGACATTAGTGCAATCACAATCCAAGCATTTTCAATATCGCTCATCTTGACAGTAGTTAATCCATAAAAAGTGACAACTTGTGTCGTGATCTAACAGCAAACACATTCTTACCGGTGATTTCTTATTGCAAAACCAAGACGGTACGGATAACCTGTGACGAACAAAGTGTTATTATAATACATCACTTTTATTCATATTCCTTAGTCGTACATTTTATATTAACGAGGAATTTATCAACCAATTAGTTTGGTTTAATTATTGAATATACTTCTACTTTTACTTTAATTTGCCTTCATTACAAAAATAGAAATGACATGAAATTGGTTGCGCAAATATTGTATGGAAAATCCAATCATCTTTACAAAGACAGTCCAGATTTGCCTCAGTCTACCATAAGTACATACCCAATTTGTAAACCTTGAAGAATAAAGCTATTAAAAAACGATAGCGACGTAGCTGAAAAGGGGTAAAAGCGAGAAAGTTGTCCTCATAATTCTGTTTTTAATATCTACCAAGTCTCATAGGCAGTCAAAGATAACAGCTCTTTGTAAGTGAACCCACGATTGCTGCATAAGAAAAACTTGACAGCATTCATGCATGAAAAGAATTTTAAAAGCCTGTCTAATGAGCTATCATTGCACAAAAAATTTCAGCCTTTGACCCATCCGTTGATAGTTGACCGAAAATTCTTAAAAACCTATATATATCGCCCCCAGAACGCCAGGAACCTTTGTTCCGAATTCGGGGTCAGTCGGTGACTTCGTTTGAGAGTTATCGTCCACACGGACACACCAATCGAAATCACTACGATCGATCGATGACGTCAGCTACGTAATGAATTCTTATTCGCTGCCCTGCTTTCAAAATGCAGAAAGATATTGTGATTTATAACTGTGCAAATCCAGATTAACAATTAAAATGAATTCACAGGAAAAGAAAAATGGGAAGAACAAGAACATGGAAAGGTTCAGCAAAATAGATGAAGGCTCAAATGTAATTTATTCTTTCTGCTACATTTGAATTCATTTGCTACTTACTGCCTTTGATAGAAATGTAATTGGAAGGTACAGGACCCGGGGAAAACTAATCGCTGCTGTAAAGCAGTACGATATAAATATCCACAAATTATTCAAGAAATACTATGTCAATTTCTCTGCTTGTTAGACGAAACAGAGATTACCCTAAAGATATGATCGGAAGACACACACACATGGAACACAAATTACCTTTCATTGCGAACACAGCGTGGACATTACATACCTAAGCTATAGGTGACACTCGTACATTTTATATTTGTCTTCTGGCAAATACCAGCATCACTAACTGTACTTTTCAATCGCAACACAACTCCTTCGTATTTTGCTTCAATCAAAAAAGTTTACGAAATAAGTACGTAAGTGTACTCTCGATATGGAACGGAGTTTGAGATTGATAGAAATAAATTAGAAAGACCACTGGGGTGAAATATGCTTTTAAAAATTGATTAAACTTGGATAAGTGCCTGCATACTTATCTCTTTCAGAAATTGAATGAAATTTTGCGTAAAGGAATTTCAATATCTCTTTCAAAAATTGAATGAAATTTTGCGTAAAGGAATTTCAATTGGTCTGTGCAGATAGGAGCTTCTCATCTTATATAACTCATGCATTAATAGCTGGCAGGTCAGTGAAGTTATGTATTGGTTGCTTTTTAGCGTTGCGGCTTAGCACGTTAGGAAGTTTGAAGCAAGTCATGTTGGATATTGCAAAATCAGCCTTTATTAAATCAATTTTCCACTATTTTCTGTTCGTAACATACTAAAACTCTTAGATCTTATTAACTATCGGGTCTAAGTAATTTTTTTAAAAAGCCTACCATGAAATAGCTAAAATTGATAGTTACTTCATCATCCATACACTAAATATTATTATAAAATCAGGTTGATGGGATGCGTGGAAGAAAGTGCATGAAGAAGGAAAAAATAAAATAAAAGAATACATCCTCGAAATTTTGTGGGAAGTAAAAGGCAAGTCTGTACGCAAAAAATCTGTACACCGACCACCATTTGTTTGTCGCAGCCTAACCAAGCCCAGCCAGCTCAGCTATTCATTTGCTCCGTACTACTAAAGTAATTTGAAACATTTTCAGCTGCCAGATTTGAACAAGTACAAGTGTCATTTGTCACTATTAGCAGATTCATTATGCGTAGATATCAAGATTGAAATATTTTTTGCCTCTGCCTTCTTATTTCAATTCAGAACAAAATGTACTACTGACTGAGTGAGTTAACTTGTACTTTGCCCTTTATCCAACTTACAGGCTAGCGCGTGTGGCTTGGAGTGCAAAAATATTTTCTGTAATACGTTTTCTTCGTGATTAATCTATCCTTTTACAGCTGCATCACTGTATTTCTCTAAAAAGCGTCGACCAAAGATAAGAAATTGAACAAGCTCTATGTCACACGTCCACCCGTTTAATCTCTACCCTTTTGCAGTAATCTTTTATCCATCTTGTATTAGAAACAGAAAAAAAAACTTTTTAGCATCAAATTCCTTTCATGAAAACGCACATTTTCTTTGCAAAAACATGTCGAACGGAAGAATGTTCCGTGCCAATGCACGTCTTGTTCAGCATTATTTTCGTGTTGTGTCTAAATGCTTCCCTGTGAAAAGACTTTTGCGATATATTTTCAAGAGCTGAGCGAGAGCCAAGTCAAGCGAACTAGTAAAAAACCGAAGCCAAGCAATGCAATGCTACCTAAAGACTTCAGGTCGAATGTCTTCCTTCCTTCGCCAAATTGAAATGCATTTTTTTGTGGTACACGGAGAGAACCATGCCGCTTTTGTTTATGCACATAACTTATTCTCTGTGGGTAAACGACCATCAGAACGAGGTTTTCGTCGTTACGTTGTCAGCCTCAAAACACAATCCTGTGACGCTCTTGGCTACGTTTAAATGAGGTTTGGATGAATGGAATGGCAGTGCAATGAAATGAAATGAGGAATGATGATGAACGAAGTCTTTTTTCTACATGTTGTCTGCTCACAAAAGGACAAAAAAAACTGGTCGTACATAGACTTTGTTAAGAAGAGATGATGATGTTGATGACGATTTGTTCCTCGATGAATAGAAAAACGATGGAAGTGAACATGCATGTTTCGAATGGATTTAACTCGGTAAAAACATATGTACAAATTGTTATACGGTTTTAAGTTGATCCTCAGGTTCCTATAATTATTTTTTGTGACGTAATTAAGCATACAGAAGTATCCAGGGATAGGCTTGAGAAAAAATCATGTCACCGACAGTATGCATAGCTGATGCACAGTATGGCTATTTCAGCAGCGAAATGATTTTAATGCTACACCCAAAAATGGTTCGTAGATTGCTGTAGGCATAATAATTAAAATTGATTTTGGCAAGTTCGAGCCGAGAAAAAATTGAAGCACTCCATATATCATCTGACTGTACCATACTTTGACAGAAAATGATGTGCTTTAGAAATTACACCAGTACATCACATCTTTTCATTATGTCCATTTGTAATCATTAGCAAAAGTATAGTGATTCCGATCTCCAATTAGATACTTTAGCATGGGAGGGTCGTTTGAAATCATATCTGAATTGTAAAAAAACATATATACATATTTGCTTTAGGCCATCCATCTCAATAAAGAAACCTGCTAAAAAAGGGGGAAATGTGCTCAGCATTTTTACGTGCATTAATAAAGCCTTCACGCAGTTATAGTTTTCATGCATTTGAAAAGAGAAAATCGAATTTTAATTTTACGTCTGCCTATTTAAAAAAAAATTCATATTTCAACCTCGTGTTAGTACTTGTCTTTTACTTGTCCATCCACAAGTTCTTCATTTTTCTTCAATGATCTAAAAACAAAACCTGTAACTTCACAGTTGACTCAGCATGTAAGAAGAGCAATATAAAATGCGAAAAAATAAGCAGACAAGATCATGATCATTTTTATCAGATAAATTTTTCTAGACGTTTTCTTAAATTTCACATTTCATGAAAATAAAAGTCATGCATGCATGCTTCATACCATCAACAACAGCGTGCCCTGCCAAAAGTACATTATTAGATAGAACTATGTAGGATTGTATTGTGCAAGCAAACAGAATTGAAGTCAGGCGAGCACGGGGGTAAGTAAATTATGAAGCCATGTTCTGTTTTGTTTTTTGATATAGGTATTTCAATTTTTCGATACAAGCTCCAGCAATAAATAAGCCGCTTTTCAAAAGGTATCATATCAAGATGATGATGATACTTTGCTCATGCAGTTTCCATCTTTTACTGATGAAATTCATTGAATTTGTGCAACCTACAAGTGGTTTTATAGTTTCCTCTATAGTCTTATATGAAATTCACTGATGTACACGAGTAATCGTTGAATTGAGGAGGAGAGTGAATGAGTTGCCAGTGCCAAACCAGGCCAACCAAGTGGAGTGAGAGCGAGAGCCCATCTATTTTATTTCATGGTAAAAGTACTAGATAAAAATGAGTAAGTAATGTAATGTACATTGCATATTTATGGCAAAATGGTTAATAAATGACTCCGTAAAAATCTCTTTCACAATTTTTTTCTCTCAAATCCCTACGAATTACCAAATATCACACAACAGGAATTGCTTGAAAAAAATCTTGCTCATCTCATAGGAAATTTTTTTCGTTATCTCCTCCACGAAAAATTATAAAAATGAAGCAGTAAATATTCTTTTGCGATTCTCCTGTTGCTTCGAAAAAAACATACTTTTTTCTGCCACCACTACCACCACCGCACCACCAACGAGAGAATAACAACAGCAGCATTAAACAACACTACCAGTGATTTACATTCGTTTTGCATTCTCCCCAACTTTAACTGCTGAAGCAGGCCAAGCCAGGCCAAATGATGGTCTAAAAGAAAATGGTACGCTTAAATCTTCATAAAAAAGCATAGAGCCATTCCATTCCACCCTCTCTCTCTCTCTTTGAAAGTCTTATTTTTTCTTTTTACTGTATATTGAGCGATACATATTAAACGATGCTCTAGCGACCTGTCTTGTCTGTGTGTGATATCATCATCGGCAGCATCGTGATTATCTTCATCACATCACATCATCTTCAACAGACTCCTAAATCGTTTCGTAGTTTTTTTTAACTTGAGCTTTTATGCCGGCTTTAAACCAACAACAACACAACGAAAAACACAGCACTGGCACGCATTATGAAAAAAAAATGGTTTCATAGTCCATCACGACATACGAGAAGATTTCTAAAAGTAAAATGTGAGGTGCATGCAGTGTAATGGGAAGTCATGTCAGTAGCTGCATTTTGGTGTGCTCAGAATCATCATAAAAATCAACAGGATGATTTTTTAGAAGACTTTTGTACTCTCAGTCAGTTAGGACAGCAGCGAAGCACTCGCTGTTAAACCCGTCATCATGATGAGATGTGGTTTTGTCAATCTCATG
>JAHZMX010000129.1:0-12650 GCA_027743895.1 Seira musarum
ATAAGGTCACGATCATGTTGATATAATCTTGCTTGCTGGAGAGGAAAAAGTAGCATACTTTTCGTAGGGTGACTCACAACTTGCATCTACTTTACAATTACCAGCACGCAAAAATATTATGATACAAACTAAAACACGCGAAAAAATTTGAACAGAACCAGAATTGCACACGACCGATCCGACTCCACTTTTGAAAGCTGAACAGCTTTCAAGCACTAACGTACAAGAAACCAACACCAGAAAAAACTTGACACTTGAAATGTTATCTTTATGAAACTAGTTTTTTAGTACGAGTAAGGAAAATCTGTAGTTTGTCTACATCGTAATCCTTCTTGACCTTCATCACTTGATTAGAAAGTATTCTTAAAGTTAATTTAAAAACAAAGTAGAACGCAACCCCCATTGACCCGAGAACGCTCAATATTATAACGAGAAACGCTGCATATACATCTAGCAGTCGTCGTTGCCACCACGTTTGATTCATCGACAAAGGTTTCATGAGGGTCGTATTATGGCGTAATACAAAATGAGTCCAATAAAGAGCATTATCCAAAGGGTCGATAGGGCGATCCCTGAACATTACCGAAAGTTCTTTCATCTTCATTCTATGCCTGAAAGCAATCGCAAATTCAAACAAACAACCGCATTTCAATGAGTTCAAACCGATTCGATCATATCAAACAGATTCCATCATATCAATTATTTATGTATAATTTACTCAGGGTTCTGCATCACTTCTTGGAAGCTTTTTTGAAGAATCTCAGTCGTTAATTTTCCTACATCTAGCTTGATTGTTCCCGCGATATAATGCAATCTATCAGAATTATAATCCTGATCTCCAAATATTGGTAACGTTATTAAAGGGACTCCGTGGCATATTGCTTCCTGGGTACTTGGCCTTCCAGCTTGAGTCAAAAATGCTACTATTTTTGGATGTGCTAGAATTCACCCAAAACAGCGATAATGAAAGAAAAATATTTCAGCACGCCGACTATTTCGAGTTTTTGCAAAAAAAAAAAAAAAAAAAACTCGATTAAGTAAGAACTTACCTAAAATATCATGCTGGGGGAACCAGGGTAGTAGTAAAACATTTTGTGGAGTATCTTCTGGTATAGGACCTGTCCACCTCCAGAGAAATTTATGTTTGGGAAAGGCTCGAAACGAATTAAAGAAATGATCTCGCATCCATTTCGGCATAGCAGAAGCGACTGTTGCACTCCCAAGGCTAACATAAAAAAATCCGTCACTGTCCTCAACGAATTTTGCAATTTTCTAAATGAAAGGGTCAAGTTCTAAGATAATGAGTGTAACAACCTAATGTTAATGACTAAATTGGTGGATTGACCAATGCAAATTAAATTACTTACATTTGGAAGTGATTTTGACGCCTTCAATTTGTCTCTACTACACCAAAGGCCAGAAATGCTTACCCACATTGGAGGGAGTGCCATTGGATAATCCTCTATAAAATGAGCGTTGACCATAGTAAGGCTAGCCTGTTGCTCAATGTCTGTCATCGTAGGCATGTCGGATGCGTTTAGTTTACTTTTAATTATTGGTTCAATTAGCCCCAAATATTCGTGGTATTTATACCTCCACATCAAAGGGCAAAGCACAGCCTTCATTCGATTAAAAAGTCCCATTTCCGTTGGCTTAGATTTAAAGAAAATATCCGGAATGCTGGAGCTCTCGGGTATGATTCCAAAAGGATCTAACAGCATTGGGACTATTAGTGGCGCAAAAAGAATATGCTTTGCCTTAAACTTATGAACGAGTCCATATCCACAATCCCCTACCCCGTCAATGAAAATTAGATCAAAATGCAGACCAGGTTCTGCAAGCCATTCTTTTATCTCCGGACTATCGTAAAATGCTTCACAAATTTTAAAAGTTTCTTGAAAGACATTTAACAACCACTCTTCCACTCTGTTCTCAAGTCGAATGTTGATATCAAAGTCGGAAATGAAGCCTTTTAAAAGTGGAACTGCTTTTGATGGTGTGATTTCTTTAATTTTTGGATGATATCCCACTTTCTTCTCTACCGGAAAGATGTAGGTTACATCATGCCCAATATCTGCTAATTTTTCAGCAAGTGGCCAAATAGCGGTGCGGTGACTTGAAGTTGCCATTGAATGATAAAACAATATATTGTAGGCAAACACATTTTTCTTTGATAAAATTGTCCACAATACAAAAACAAAAACTATGCAAAAATAACTAAAACTACATTTGAATCCCATGATTACATTTATTGCAAAAAATCAGGGTTGGAAGTGTTTGCCGCTTGCGAGAAAGGAAAAGACTGGAGCTAGCGTGGTTGTTTTCTTGACAGTAGAAACAACTAAATACTTTGAAGCATTTGCAATACGCATTTCGCTTGCATGCATGTCTAAAGTAGAGCTGCTAGCTTTTGTTTCATCCATCACATATACCTACATGTACTTTAGACCTTGAAATTACTAGAAGTTGACCTTGAATTAAGAGTTAAATTACAATCTGTTTTCTGATGATTGTTTTTAAGGCTCGGATCATTAAAAGCGTTCTTTGGCTTTTAATTTTAATTGATGTACTGGTGAGCATTAAGGCATTATGCTTTTTTACTATTCCATCTCATCTAATTTAATTATTATCTGAATAAGGAACCGTTTTACAACATTATCTACTATAATATCCTTTATCGCAGATCAGGTTTAATAAACAATCATAGCCGCATGGTCAAATAGGACGAACAATTTACTTATTATAATTTTGAAATAAAAATGAATAAGTCATGTCATTGACCACGGACAGAACTTGAACAGATAATTTAATTGTGCTCTAGTAAAATTAAAACGATAATTGATAAATTGCTAATTCACAGGCGAAAATTAATTACTGTATACGCATAGTACTTTAAGTGGCTTGAAGAGCATACCTGAATACTAGTAAAATTAAAACGATAATTGATAAATTGCTAATTCACAGGCGAAAATTAATTACTGTATACGCATAGTACTTTAAGTGGCTTGAAGAGCATACCTGGATCAATCTGGCTATAATTATCCAGGATTTGAATCAGGAGTCTGGTGCGTGCACTGTCAATCAAAATGGTTAGCATGTGTCTTTTATTTATTTCTAATCTGCAAAAGGTTATTCCCCATTTCATTCGTAAATGTCCAGTGTGTATTTTTTCTTTAAATTTGCACATGTAGAACAACAGGGAAAACAATAATATTTCTAAAAATAACCTACCTTGGTTGCATTTTTATGATTATTCAACCTTTTTCTTTTGTACATTAAATATCACAGCATTAATCACAAATCTAGAAATAAAGAATAATGCAGCTCCAACTAATCCCACAAGGGCTAAAATTATCACGAGGAAAGCTGCATACACATCTAGTAGTCGTCGTTGCCACCATGTCTGACGCATCGCCAAAGGTTTCATGAGGGTCGTATTATGGCGCATTACGAACTCTGTCCAATATAAAATGTTTTCCAATTGATCTATCGGTCTATCCCTGAACATTGCCGAGAGCTCTTTCATCTTTTCGCGATACCTAGGCAAAATGGGTTTTTAATGAAAAGATGTTTCAATTTGCAACTGTGTGTCACTAACGTTCAAACTTACATAGGATTTTCAAGCATTTCCTTAAAACTATTTCGGAGTTTATCCTCGGACAATTGCCCAATATCTAGGTTGATTGTTCCTCCGACATATTCCATTCTATCAGCGTTGTAATCTTGATCTCCAAATATGGGCATTGTAATTAAAGGAACGCCGTGACATAGGGCTTCCTGCGTGCTAGGTCTCCCAGCCTGAGTCATAAACGCGACTAGCTTAGGGTTTCCTTTACCGAAAAATGCATTCATTGTCACATTTTTGTATCGTTTACTACTAAATATTTAAAAGGTGTTAATTTAAGGTGCATGATTCTCACCCAATAAGTCGTGTTGGGGGAACCATGGAAGAAGCATTGCATTATCAGGTACATCCTTAGGCACTGGTCCTGTCCATCTCCATAGAAATTTATGTTTAGGAAAAGCACGGAACGCATTGAAGAAATAATTACGCATTGATATTGGCATAGCAGAAGCGACAGTGGCACTACCGAAACTGACGTAGAAAAATCCCTCGCTTTTTTCAATGAATTTCGCAATATTCTAGAAATACAACGAAATAAATCCGCACTTTAATCAAGTTTTGAATAGTAGATTTTAATTTAAAATGGATTGCAAATCACCTCGGGAAGGGGTTTTGTGGCCTTCAGTTTTTCCTGGCTGCACCATAATCCCGAGTAGCTCACAAACATGGGAGGAAGTGACAAAGGGTATTCCTCAACGAAATGACTATTTATCATCACAAGACTCGCATTCTGTTCAATTTCGGTCAAGGGTGGCAAAGCCGAAGAATTCAAAGCCCTTTTTATAATTGGCTCGACGAGATGCAGGTATTCAACGTATTTGTACCTCCACAAAAGGAAGATAAGTGTGGTTTTCATACGATTTGCCAAATTCATTTCGTTTGGCTTTGCATGAAACAAGATGTCGGGAATACTGGAGCTCTCGGGTACAATTCCAAAAGGATCTTGGAGGAATGGAATAACAATCGGGACAAAAACAATGTGCTTAGCTTTAAATCTATGTACAAGTCCATATCCACACTCTCCGAAAGCGCCATCGATTAAAATCAGGTCAAATTTCATGTCTGGCTGGTCAAGCCACTCTTTAATTTCTGGACTTTCGTAGAATGCTTTACAAATATCAAATGAAGTCGTAAAAGCAGTTTCAATCCACTCGTCAACGCGATTCTCAAGTCTCAAATTTATATCAAAGTCAGAAACAAAAGATTTCAGAATCGGCACAACTTTTGATGGAGTAATTTCACGAACTTTGGGATGTGATCCGACTTTTTTCTCCACTGGAAAAATATAAGTTACGTTATGGCCTCTATCCGCCAGTTTTTCAGCTAATGGCCATATTGCCGTTCGGTGGCTCGAGGTTGCCATTGTATGGAAAAAGAGGATATTGTACCCTTCACCTTCAACATACTTGCCAGCCAGCACTATGCACACAAAGGATAAATGCGTTAGTAAATTCATTCTGGCTTGATAAATTTAAAACTAAATCACATATATAAAGTGGAATACTTATGCTTCCATTTCAACCTCGGAATAAATACTGGAGAAATCCTAATGACATTCATAATTTAATATACCATCGCATCATCGCACATTTTGAGTAAATTCTCTAATTATGATAACATATCTTTGTAGTGGTAGGGAAAGATTTCGGATTTCAGCAAAAAATTGTCTCGCCTCGCATCATAGTGTCCTTGACAGTGACACAGCATAAAAAAACGAAGTGAAGGTTAAGCTGGAACGTGACAGCGATTCCAGAAAAGCTTTAAATCAATCCGAGGGAAGAGAGCGATAAAGATAAGAAGTGGACAATGGACTCTTTTGCCTCAACACAAATTGTGTTACCACATTACAAATTTTAGTTAAGACTTGCTAAAAAAGCATATCTCTTGTGTAACATGGTAAAAAGATTATTACATACAAATCGTAATCATAATGATTTGCAATGGTTTGATTATTATGGCATTTTTTGAATGGTTTGTTTGCTTAACGCATTTTCTCCTCTGACTGTAAGTCAATGCGTTTTCGTTGACTCTTCAGTTTTAGCTCTTTAAGGATCTTTTGTCTCCTAAGTTATTCTCTTGTCTTCTAATGACTTTAAGTGTATGAGTTAATATCTTATTTTTGAAAGAGATCCGCCTTTTATGCGTAACGTGAAAAGTAACATTTTACATTCCTTAGGCCTACCCGACAAATTTCGAAAAGGAAGAGTGAGATCCTACTTTCGTTTTGATCTAAATTTGGCTTCTTCATTTTTATGAGATGAGTGAGCGAGCACACAAGAGCAGACTCTACGATTAGAACCATTCACAAATCTTCTGTAATGAAGCAGAAATAATCACTTCTTTAAAATTAGTACCCCTCGCCTTTTTATCATTAACAATGAGTTTATTGTTCTAGTCAGTAGGTATGATATGATATGCAATGTAAATGGGAAAATCATCCCGTGTCAACGATTCAATGCCTAATCAATCACAAAATAAAATACATCTATGTTTTAAATACATGTATTTATTTACGTTTCTTTTTTTCTCTTCCTCCAAAGAAACGTTTCCCGTTGAATGCTTACGTCATGAATTTGAGAAAGCCGGATACAAAGAAATTGTTGTATTCTTGTAGATCCTGTTGCAATTTCCTGTGCACAAGTACCCAAATATTTGAATAAGTCCTTACGTTTCCTCATTTTTCTACTAATTTGCTTATTTCTTTTGAAGTCAAAATAAAGTAGTCTGGAACATCATAAAATAAAAAAAAAATTCACTGGTTTAGGTTCAATTTTATAAATTAGTAGCGCGGAGTGACTTTGAAATCAAAATTGGTAAAAATGACTGGTGACCAACTTCATGAAATATGAATAAGACAAGATGAAGAACGGATTGATTTTTTTTCCTTTTCATTGAACCATGGCTAATAGAAGAGCTAAAAAGGCAAAGGTGGGAAGTATGTACACGCGGGGCGTATTTCGATTTCAGCTTCGAAAACCGACTCATCTCCCTTTCTAGAACAGAAACCCTGAAATAGAAAAGCTGAATAACAATGTAATCTTTAACAGGATAATAACAATATGCAAATTGCGCTTTATTGGTAATAAGAATGCTGCTTTAGTATATTGAAACCGTGCAAAATCGGACACACCACACGGACGAACGAACGACTAGTGAAGCGAGTGGAGCGACCATGTCACACAGCATTAATCATCAAAGCCTTAGGTGACAAGAAGCAAACATTTCGTCGTGTATTTTGCATATTGTGTTGAGGCATTCTATGGATGCTGATCATGATGATGATGACTCCTGTGAAGACCATTCGAGTGAGATGCCTAGTGAGCTGAGTCAGAGAAGGAACACAACGGAATACGTTAAAACGAAAGAGAGATTTTTTCTTCGATTACTATTTCCTCCTTACGGAAAGCATCTTTGGCTCTGATTATAAATAAAAGGATGTCGATTTTGCACACGAAACAAATTTTTTTGATGAATGAGTATGATACGGGTAACGACAAAATGAAAGTATCATGAAAAATGCACTCGGCCTAACGTTTATAATCATTTTGCGACAACGTCAACGAGCAACATCCTGCCTACGGTTTGCATTGTATTAAGCAGGGTTTTGTTAAATTGCGTCCGGAATGGATAGGACATACCAAGTTATACCCACTAACTTAAATAAAAGACACGTTTCTCTTTTCTGGGTCACAAAAGAGGGAGAGAAGGGGTCATGCTAGGAGTCAAACTGTTGAAATGCTGAGTCAATCAAGGAAGACGATCTTTACTATTTTTAGACTACCGAATATAAACGATTGTCAATGCCACTCTCCCTCACAATTTCATTCATGAAACGGAGCTTAACGCATCAACTCGAAAAATAACTCCTCGCAAGACTCGTACTTTTTTAAAATTCACAATATGGGTTCCTTTTGCCTTCTTTCAAAAACGCTGTTTTTTATAGTGGTGATAAGTTTGCAGGAAGGTGCGATCTGTGAACAAAGTGCGATTAGTACAAATGAGGTTGGAGTGACAAATCCAAATGTTGGACCTGTGAAAGCAAAGCTGCAACAAAATAGTTTCACAAGTCCCGTTGGGGGAAGTAACGCGGGCGAACATGCTGCAGGGAGTGATGAATACAGGGCGACCTACTTCTATCCAGTGCCTCATCATCACCATGCCAACTGGAACCGTGATTCGTATGCGGACGCTGCGAATGAGTTTGGATACAATCCTCCACATCAACAACCTGCAGCGACCAGTCCTGGGGCCTCCTACGCTCCGGCGTATGGAGTTGCTGATGGTATTTCATACAAGTTTGAAACATAAATGCAATTAAAAATGATTATTAAACACGGATTTATCTTAATTTCTAAAGAATACGAAGATGGTCTTGGACTAGGTGGTGGTGCTCTAGGTGGCTTAGGCGGTCTCGGAGGACTTGCTGGAATTCTTGGGATTAAGGGTATTAAAGGACTCGGGCTGTTGGGGTTGGCGAAAATAGGTCTTCCTATTTTAGGAGTTATTGTTTTGGGCCTTCTATTGCTTCCACTCCTCTTCCTCTTTTTCCCCGTGCCTGTCATCACCGTACCCGCAACGACGAGAGCTTTTGCCAACGGTATCAATTTTGGAGATATCAGTGGGAAAATGAGTACTCTGGCGAGAAGCGTCCTAGAAAGTGACAAATGTATCGAGAGAATCTCTTGCGAGATGAGTAGAGTGAGCAGAGGATCCTTTATTGAGAGGACGCTGAGAAGAGTAATTCCCAGGTTTGAGTCGCACATGCCGCAAGCACTAAAACGGATTGCTAGAGTTTACATGGAGGGACAACCTTCCTGTAATAAAAAGTATAGCTGTTATCTCATGGATGACTCTACAATTAGCAAAATTAATTAAGTAAATGGTTAAATAATCTTTGCTCAAAGTGCAACTTTATTTCCGCTGACATGACAAGCTGGAATGATATTTAATGTACATACTGTGTATGGTACAGTAAGATATTTCGTTGAATATTTAAGTACCTAGTTTGAAAACAATGTTATTTTTCTTATATTCTGCTGGCTAGAAACAAGAGGCTCTCTTCTCGCAGTTAAACAGACTTTTGAAGACTATTAGACAAACTCGAAACGCATTGTTTCACAAAACTGACAATGAATGAAAAACTTCAACCCAGGTAAAACGGGAATGGGGAAGCGTGAGACTTTCTATGTTCGGGGAAAATGACAAACAATTCCAGACACCCATTTTAATGACATTAACTGTTTCAAGTATCAAACGAAAAACGACGATCTCGACTTGAACTGGTCCTTCACATCATAATGCATGTCCTGCTCATTTGACGAAAAATATAAATGTAGACATATTACGGGTGTACTTACCAGCTTTACGTTATTAAAATGTGACTGACTATTTTAATTTTTTTTTTTTTACAATTTATACTATTCCAAGCGATGAAAGAATTAAAATAAATTACCCAAACTTAAATTTTACATACTGTCCTTACGTCAATAACTTAAGTAGATTCAATATTTACTTGTGTTAATTAAAAAAAACAATCAAGCACGCACAGGAACCAACTGTCAAACAAAAGCGTTTCAGTTGTTATTTGAGAAAAAATTCAGTCAGTTATGATAGTATTGATTATGACTGCATATCTGTGACTTACTGACCATTTTATTTCATCGAACATAAAATCTCTTTTTTTTTTGCAATTCCATCAAAATCTAGTGTAGAAATGGAAAACATGTCCTTTCTGCATGCATATTTAAACTTGTTTCAATGGCTTCTTCTCGTTCCTTTCAAAGTTGTACGGAATAATGAAAGCAATCGGTTACAGCTCGTTCACCATAAAACGGTAAGTTATAAAAAACAGACTGATTTGGTATATACATTACAGGCACGGAACCAAACTGTCGACATTAATGAGTTTTAAAGATTAGCTGCATCTTAATTCAACTGCTGACTCATGGATACGTGGTAGCTGGAACTTTGTATCACATTCTAAATTATTTATGTCATCCTCTGAAACCATCAGACACTTGGGCTGTTCTAACTCTGGCATCATATTTATTTAAAAACTTCCTTGTGCTTAAAACGATCTCCTTATTTTGGGTGAACCGGAAAAACCTAGAACTTTTGTTAAATAAAATTGATGTCAAATATGTAACCCAGGCGGGGTTTCGGTTATATCAGGTTTGTTTATCTAATTTTCTTATTATCATGTTAAATCTATATTTACATACTATACCATTTTTTTACTAGAATCCAAGAAATCTGGTGATATTGGCATTTCTGGCTCATCTTGTTGGAGAATTAATTTCAGAATACAGAGTATTTGTTCGGTCATCCTTAGCTGAAATTATTCTTGGTCCAACAATTAGTGCAAAGTTTTTAGGATTCTTTGGTCACCTCATTTCGATACCTTTTGTCTTTTTTGGTAGTCTTAGCTGCTGCTATAAACTACTAATTCTATTCTCCATCCTTTCAATGTTGGGTGTGGCGAATGAATTTTGTAAAGACGTTGATGGAATTGATGACTCTCATGAGGTAAAGGACTATTATTAATTTATATTTAAGTATTTTTATAAATGGAAAAGTAAAAATTTCAATTTTAGCTAATGGAACGGTACAAGGATATTAGGGAGAGTTTCAAACTTAACAACGGATTATTTAGTCATGTATATCTGATCGACACCACCGACGTACTCTTGTACTATGTATCCATTCCGACAGTCATTTCTAAATTGTTTGTCTTAAGTTGGATACACTTGTACAAATTCATCCAATTTGCATTTATTTTCACCGGCTTCATCATCGCCTGTCAGATTCAAGAGAAAGTAAAAACATGATGCATTGCTTGTTCATTTCTAAAAATATTTTTACAATATAATCCGTGTACCTAAATCATTACTTAAGGTAAGGTTCGCCATGAAGGAATGGATTTATGAGAAAAAACTTTGCAAAGACGCTCCACATTCGGATTTAATCAAAATAAATATTTTGCGGGGCGAGGTGGACGACAATACGGTGGGCATTTCATGTGGACTATTTTCGATCAGTTACGGGCTAATGGCTTCGGTTGGTGTTTACTTCAACGTTTCCCTTATATACTTATTCACATGAAGTAGTATCGATTTAAATTTAATATAGTTAATGTAATATTTATCTTTTCACTTCAAACTAGTATTTCGGGTTGATGATCACTTACGCCACTTTGATAGGACAATTAGGAGCGCAAGAAAATTAGCTTTTTACATTTTAATTAATCTTAATTAAACTAATTTATGCACTGCGCTAATCATATGATTTAAAACTTCTCGAAAAAGCTGGAACAATGAAAACGAACCCTTTTCATTGCATCAAAACAGAAATAAAAATGCAGCACAAAAAAATCGGAAGCATTTCATCTTCCTCTTCATATCTTTCTGCTTACTTCAACTGGTACTCCTGCCTTCTCGTTGTACCATTCCGTGTTATTGAGGTGGCGGATTCTACATCTGACAATGGAATACGTATTCAAATTCAAAAGAAAGGAAAGTTCGGAAAGGTAGATCCTCCATTTATAGATTTCTTTTCATAAATAATTGCCATTTATATTCTTGTAATTCGTTTTTATTTAGGTGACCACTGGAATCGTTCAATTAGCATCGCTTGGCATGATCATCTACTCCTTTATTTACCACATTTATGCCTACATGGATCCATTGATTGATGCCTGGGCAGTGACAACTCTTATTTCTACAACAGCAGACATTTTAATTGTTGGTAAAACCTTCTCTGTCCTTTGGACAAAGCAAGAAGAATTTGAGATTTTGTTAAACAGGATCCGAGTGAAAGGCCGAGGTCGGTCCAGAAAAACGCTAATCGTAATTCTGTTTCTCGCCAATTTTATGGCTGGAATATTTTCTTCATATCGAAGCCGTCTAATTTGGGTTGCTGGCTCATCTATCAGTGACATACTGTCGCGTGTGATTTTCATCCCGACTGAAGTTCTGTTAACATTGACAAATTTGATATTATTCTATTTTCAACGCATGAATGGTTCATTCGAATTCCTTGTTCTCTCTGCAATTGTTTCCATGCTGGAATTCAGCAATGACTTTGAAGACCAAATTCATTCTATTACCTCCACAAGCTGTGTTGGTTATCTAAAAAAAACATTATTTTACTACGCAAGCTATAGTTTATTCCAATTATGTATGCTTAATTTTGCAGCTCATAGGGAAATTTGATGAAATGCGCGAATCATTTCGTCTCTTAAACCGGATTTTTGGATGGATATTCCTGGGACATTCGATGTCAACAATGGTCTATTACATTGGCGCTCCCGCGGTACTAATGAAAATGTCAGTGGCGCCTCGGGAGATCTACAAGTTGATCTATCTTACTTATCATTCCATCACCTACATCAGCGCTTGCGAAATTTTTAAGCGAGTCAGTATAATTTTGATGGTCTAAACAATGAATTGCAAAACGATTAATTTAATAATTCAATTTCGTTAAGATAAAATCATTTATGAATGAATGGATCTACAACTGGAAGAGTCAAGACATTCCCCAATCTGACATGGCGAGACTTACTTTATTGGCCTCCGAAGTGGAGCATGAGCCTCTTGGAATATTCTGTATCACATTTACCGTCAATTATAGTTTTATGGCTTCAGTAATTCAGACTTATTTTTAATACATAATTGCTTAAATTAAAATCTGAAAGTTAAAAAAAATCCATTGTTCATTTGCAGTATCTTTGTGTAGTGGCAACGTACGCAATCTTTACTCTACAAATGCAGATGAACCAATAAATTAGTAAACAGTCCGACTGTTGCAAACCTAATTAAGTTAAATAATATTATTGTAGTTGCTGTACAGTTCTAAAGAAAAGAGATGAAATGAATTGAACATAAATAAATTAATTGGTTCATGAAAAACGAGAGAGCAAAAACGGGGAGGGGTATGCTCTTTTATTATTTTTTAAATACGTAAACGGAAAGATTTTAATTTGCATAATTGGATTTTGATGCTCATAACGAATGTCGTATTTTAAAAT
>JAHZMX010000130.1:0-10041 GCA_027743895.1 Seira musarum
GGATTTGATAAAATCCCATTCAGATATTCCGCAGTAGTTGGGGTCGGACTTGGAGGAATTCGGGAGGAGAGCTTTGCCCCCTTCGATCTAATTTTCGGGGTTGGATGATGATGGAAATCCACGTGATCATCTGAGGCTGGACTGTACTCAATGTTGGGGTTATCTTCGTGATGGAGAGCGATGTTCTTCAGAGGTCGGGATTTGTAGACTTTGGGAGATGGGGTCACTCCCAAGTGGTGGGTGGGCTGGACGGATTGAAGATACTGACCGTTTTGGTGGTGGTGATGAGGACCTCCGGAGATTTGGATTGGGGCGTCATGAGATTCATCTGGGGGCTCGTAACTCACGTCTGCTTTGTAACCACTTTTGTTCCCTGCGGTGTAGCGCACCACTTGCGTTCTAAAAATAAATTACGATAAATTCAATTCAATAAGAAAAATTTCCGCAGAAATTATTTTTCTGTTTACCTTCCATCAGGTAAGGTCAATCTGTATTCGCCGACTGTGAGCCCTCCATTTTTCTTTTGCTTGTGGGAAAAATCTTCCGTATCCTCACCGACGGCGTAGGCGAAAGCGTAATTCTTTCCCTGAAAAATAAAATGAGTAGAAATCAATTTAAAATGACATCCATGTGAACTTCATTTTATTTCGTCAAACATTTTGAAATTGACTTTAGGACAAAGTGGAAAAAATTTATTTTATAAATCGTGTAAATAAATCCGTTATTAAAATTTATCCGTAAATTGTATCTGACCGACTACAAAAATTAACGTGAAAACGTATTCGTGATTGCGACGCACAAAAAATCTAAAAAAAAATTTTCTAAAGCATTTTTTGAGAAAATTATACGTGAATTGTGAGTGAACAATAAAAAAACGGATTTAGCGAATATGTTTCGCCAAATAACGGATTTAAAGGGTCCTACCCCTCCAATGCGATAAGATTTTTTTGGAACTGTCGCATGTCGGACAGATGGCAAAAATTTCTGAAAAAATATTTGTTGAATTTTGATTGAAAAAGATTAAATAAAAGAGAGTAAAATTCGTTTATCCAGCAACCTCAGTTCCATTAAAATTACAGAAAGCATTCCTTTGGACAAAATATTCGTAACCGACACAATTTTTATTTTTTAAGTAGGAACGGTCAAATGTCAATTCGAGGTACAAAATCCAAATTACCTGAACTTGATCAAAACTATTTTGAGGTAATCTTTCTCCCGCCAACTTGATTTTATGCCTGCGTCTCTCCCTTTCATACATCTTCGGTGAGTAATAAGGATCGGGTGTGGGTGGACTGTGACTATGTCCATATCCCGTAGCAGCTCCAACTGTTGGTCCAACTTCCCCATGTTCCAGGAATGGATCTGGTGGACTCGCCTCAAATAAAGGAGCTCTCGTAGGTCTCGCCGTTGCTGTGGCTGTTGGGAGTCTCCTTTTCGAAACTGAACCATCCCCATTCTTCCGACTTCTTCCTCTTCCCCTTTTTCTGGGATTTGAATTTGATGAAGAAGCTCTGATTGGTCTGGTGACCTCTTCAAGTTCACTTTCGTCTACTTCATCAGGTGGATTTAGGGATGAGGTTGAGGAGGTGGCTGAAGTGCTCTCGATTATCGTCCCGAGAGTGATCACGACTACGAGTGCGAGGAATGTCTAAAAACAAAAAGGGAAAAAAAGAAATAAAAAATTGGACCAAAATTGTTTCGTATTGTGATGCGCTCCACTTGCATTTGAACTCCACAAGTCAAAGCTTCTCGAAAAAAATTGAAATTGATGAATTTTATCATCAAAGGCCATAAACCTCATTTTCTGTAAAATATTCATAATTTTGATTGTTTTGAAACAGAAAATTTTTTTCTTGTGATTGTGCCAGTGATGGTTAAAATGGGTTTTTTTATAACAATTGTAACGGACACGGGGGCAATTTTCGTGTCCGCAAAATCCGTTAGAAGGCCCAAGAACATTACACTTAATTTAAATATGACTTCAAATAGGGCGGATCAAGTAAAAATATTGAGGTCCACGGATTTTTCACGAAAATGATTACAGGAAAATGCCAATACATTTTCTATATTTTAGTAATAATTTTTTTTATTTTAATTCCTTCATTAAGCTTAGGCATGAGTTATTTTGTCAATTGATTTAAAAACGGTTAGACAGTTAGACGTGGAAAATGTATTTTGCTAAATTGACTTGGCGAAATTTTGTGGAAAAAATTTGGTTGGTTTTTGTTGAGTTGGACGAGGACGTGTAGTTCGGATGAAATCACCAAATTACGTGTAAGAAAAGATTTGAAGTGCCCAGCAAAACGTAAGATATAAAATAATTTGGTCAAATTCAAATTAATTTCGCAATCATTTTAAAATTAAATATGCAACTACTTTATAAACTAGAAATCCTCAAATTCCTTGGGTATTTGTATTTGCACTGATTAAAATCGAGTTTTTATTTTGTAATTTGTGTTGACCTGATTGGTACTTGTTTATAGTTTGATGTCTAAGATGCTATCTGGACACGAACCGGGAAAATTGGGATTGATAGATCTTATGTACTATATCGATAAGTTCTTGTAAATCCACTGACATTTTACACATAAGTAATACTTATGCTATATAATGTATTAACATCCCTCACACGTGTGGCAAACGGTTTAGAAGATTTTGTGCAAATTGAGTGCAAAAGTGCAACGGCGACCATGGTAATTAATTACTAATTTGAATTTATCTATGATAGTAGATTCATGTCCACCAACTCAAGCAAATGCACCTTGTCACAAAAAAGTTTGAGTGAAAGACTTTTCAGAAAACCATTTAAAACCCTGCAGATTTAAACATAAAACCCAAATTCATCTCTGAATTCAAATAATTTCGCTGTTTATATTTTTTATTGCTTCTGAAAATGCGATATTTTACGGTCACTTAAGTCCCACATAATTTTAGGCTCATTTATTCCCTCGCTTCTACTTTCAAGGGCGTCAGTTTTATTTTATTTCAAATTTTTTGACAAAATTACTTAATTCTTGAAGAAATTTTACGAAAATTGGCAAACTGAGAGTGTGACGGAATTTTCTTGCGGAATTACATCGATTTTTTAAAAGTGAGATTTAGGCAATCCCAACATGAAAATTCTGAATGAAGGGCATGAGCTTTCGACTCGACTCGACTCGAGTTTATGCACGAGTTCACAAGAAAATGCATTTGAAGAAGTAAAAAAATGCTCAAATTTGAAGGAAGGAGGAACACATTAATGCACCTTCAACTTCATTTTTTTTCTTGAATTTTGACTTAAACCAAAATTTGTGTTTTATGTTCGGAGACGTGATCATAACATAACAAAACATAAATATAATTGAAATGAATGGGCAGTTAAAATAATGCAATTTTGAAATATTTTTTCATAAAATTAATTAAACATGGAAAAGGAAATTCAATTCAACAAGACAAGAAAAGAAGGAGGATAATGACTTCACTTATGTAATTGAGTCGAGTCGAAAATTAAATGTTTTTGAAAAATTTATAACGTAAATATTTTGACTTTGACTTCGACTTGACATTTTTAGAAGAGAAGCAAATTTCATCATGGCCATTGACCCTTCCCCTTCGGTTAGGTCTCATGTTTGATGATTGACTTTTGATCTACTTAAAAATTTATGAGTGAACATGACAGGGTTTGGGCTTGAAAGAAACAATATTTTTCAAGAAATTTTATATAATTCGGTAGACTTCAAATTTGCAGCAATTAACCATCTTACTAACTTGGAAGCGATATATCTACTATGCCCAGAAATATTCTCAGACCAACTTAAAGCCCTTATGATCGTTAAGGCTTTATAACATCCAAACTAATTCTGAGACGATCCAGCAGTTTTTTTAGCATTTTTGCAACCATAATTTCAAGACAGGATTCTCACCCGTTCCTGCAGCAAAAAAGTTTAAGAATATAATTTTTTTTTAAACCTCACCTAAATTTTGTGATTTATATTATAAATTATATTCGTAATTAATACTTTTATAATTCTATTTTAATCAAAGCTGCAAAAACGAAGGGTGATCTGCATGGTTGTTAATTTTAAGATGCAAATTGGATTGCATTTTGGGCGCCAATTCCAATTGTAAACTTCAGATTTATAAAAAAAATCACGAAATTTTTGGAGTGCGAGCACTTTTTGGATTTACAAGCCCCGAACATAGTTCTGTTTGAAGATATTTAAGTTCCTGATTATTGGCATTTAATCTACGGATTATTTCTAATTGCATTTTTGTTAGAGAATTCTAATTCCTTCCTTCTTTTTTAACTGTTTGACACCTTCCATAGGACTTTTCCAGAAGCAATTAGAAATTTTTGTTTAAACTTCAAATTCTGGAACTGACATCTCAAAAAATAGTGAATTTGCTTTAACACGTAAAATTCAGTATTCGTTGCAAACGATTAGTATGTGCGTCGGGATTTTAAGAAATAATTTTAGACACTTATATTTCTGTCAATTTAACGCCGTTTTAATAGTACTATTCGTAGAATGCAGTCAATGTCTTTACGATCTGTGGTTGCATATTATAGGTTTCAGTTACTGGGCGTTCGTTCATGCTTCATTAATCCATTTTCAAAAGTTGAGAATCGGGAAGTTTTTTAAAATTAATTTGGCGACCGCAATCACAAATAAAATATTAATTAAAATTTATACCCCCATGCCCATATGCAATTTTTGTTAATTGAAATTCCGAAGCTCAATTCTGCAAAAATAAAGTGCGTTAAAATAGATCAGAATTGCTCATCTCATCAATTCACTTCAACTTTATTAGCACAGTTTTCAACCATAAATATTTTTTTTTTGATTGAATTGTCCAAATTTTACTTTAACAAACGTTAACGTAATCCCAGTTGAAGGGTCTTCGACCACACAAGATTCTTATAAATCATATTCACGGTCAGACCTTCTTTGGCCTGGCCTGGCCTGAGTTCTTGTTTGCACACATCAAAAATTATTGTTATTTCCCATTGTTGCACCGTTAAAAATTGTACAAGCCAAAAGTTTTCATTTTCATTCTCCTCGTGGCCATACATGCCAGTGCCAGACCTGCCTTATTTTTTGGCACATTCATTTTTTTCTTCTTCTTCTGCAAATAATTTTGTTCGATGGATTGCAATGGATTCAATAAAACATGAAAGTGAAGTGAATCTGATAGACTGGTCATTAAAAAGTGCATTGCAATTATTTTTGAGATGGTATGAGGTTCGTTACAAAGTTCATAGCTTTAATTGATGCATTTTAATTCTAAGAATTTTTTGTGAAGTAAAATCGTTTCTGGACAATTCTAAATGGATGGAATGCAGTATTTTCTGAACAAATATATTTTAAAAATTTGATTTATACTGACCCTGAGAATCTGATGAAAATTAAAACGTAAAAAATTACAACTTCTGTTTTTCAGCGTTTAATAAGCCAATTTACATCTGCCTTCCATCTTGTAATCTCTTTCTTTAAATCACACAATTTTATGCAAAATATTTAATCACGACCGCGAAATCATGCTAAACCGGGGTTATTTTACAAGGGAATCACCCGAGGTGCCCCCCTTCGTTTTCAGTTTTGTTTACGAATCAGCTTTGTTTTCGCAACAGAAAAAACAAAGCTGATTCGCAACAAGCAAAAAATGCTGATCTCGACAGTATGACTGGTATATGCGATTATGGGGCGGCACCTCGGGCGGTTCCCTTGTTAGTATGCATTTTCGAAATTCAAAAATTCCTCCAACTTTAAAACTTCCAAAAACGATATATTTTTTTTAAATTTAAACCACTTTTATGTTCCCTTTGCTTGTCAAAATTGAAAATCTTGCTTGAATTTTCCTGTCAATAATTCCCTTAACTTTCCTGACATAATAACATCTTCCTTCTTTTCCAAGAAAAGAAAATAATATGTAATTTGAGAATGCAGTTTTTCTCGAAATCTAAAAATCTCAATTACATTTCCTCTTGTTTTGCTTTACCTTGTCTGCTCATCATTTTTCATTCACAACTACAACCACAATCAAAGTCATAAAAATATATTTCCTTTTTTCAAGTTCATTTTCTTTTTTGATAAGGATCCTACCATTATCATTATATTAGGATGACCAAATACAAGTCATTTTTATCTTCCATTGCACAATAATCGCAAATCATCAAGTCGCAAACATGCACTTCTTTTGACGGCTGCTATGGCCTGACCTGACTTGTGGCTCTTGAGGTCATATTGAGCTCGTGGGTGTGTAAACAGTCTCGTTTTGTCGACTTGACCATTGAACCATTGAACCTTTTTCCTGTTAAAAAGAAGAATAAATTGCAATTGTTATCTACTCACCCTGTGCATCTTCATCTTGATTTCTTGATATCCCTTTTAAATTCCTTAGGTCTTCAAAATAATTATGATTATTTTTTCTTGCTCCCCAATAATTACGGTAATAGTCCTGGTATGCGTGATTGTTATCTTCACACGGCACAAAAAATTTGACTACAACTACAACTTCAGCTACATTTTTAACATCGACGACGATAAGGCACTTAGCCACATCGAGAATTTTTTTTACCTCCTTCCCAATTCCAATTGTTGGTCCAAGAGGATTAATTAAATTAAAGTGTTTATAATTCCTACGATTCTACGTTGTCCTTCCAGATTTTTAGTAATTTTGCATAGAATTAATGCTAATTAAATTTTTTACTATTCAATTGCACTTGATTCTATTACATGATCACATTACGAAGCAGAATGACATGACATGGATTCGACATTCGACGTCGAAAAAATATTTTCTTGGTCACTTCACTTCATTGTCTACCAATTAATCACGAAAACAATCAATTCAATTTGTCAGAAATAAAATGATGTTCATCGATCATATTACTGATGGAATTCTCTTCTTTTTGACATACTATTTACTCGTTTTGATGAGTATGACGATTACATGACGTAAGATGGACGTCCACAGACGTCTTTAGTGTATCGTAATTCGTGATAAATTTTTTCTTCAAAAGAAAAAGAAGATGAACTTCTTAATTTTAATTCACTAATTCACTCTTGAGAAGCGGAACGACGTAACATGAGATCCTTTTTTTTGGTTACGTCCAAAATTTTTCTTGAAGAAAAAAACAATTAATTTTTATTATGCTGTATCGTTATGTATCATGACGGCGTTCAAGACAGACTGTTGAGCTATCATATTTAAAGTTGATGACCTTCTTCCTTCCTTTTTTTAAAGGAACTCTTTAATCAAGAGGAAGATTCCGATGCACAAAATTTACTTTGCAAATTTTTTCATATTAAAATTAAACTGCAAACACAAACACACCTAAAAAATTCCGATAGATATTCCAAGTACAGCAACTCCAATTAAGAAGAAGAAGATCCTAATTAAATTGTAAATGACTTGAGGAATTTATTTCCAGAGATTGAAAAATTTTCATAAGCGGCGTCGTCTATTTTCATTCAAGTCGACTTTGTTTTTATTTGACTTCAACGACGTCGAGTGAGTAAGCGAGACTGTTGAATGTTTTGTTTCAAGTTATGTTTCTGCTCTCATTTTCGTTTCACGCTCGTTTAACCCTTCAGGGCTGTACCTGTACCTGCAGTTGAGGTGGAGTAGTCACAATCACAATGTAACACAGTCGCAGTAAAACAAATGCAATTCACATTTCAATTGCAATTGCACTGCAATAAAAAAACAGCTTTAACATCAACAGCAACACTTTAACAATTTTACAAACAAGTCAATTTTATTTTTGTGTTGAAACCTGAAGAAAAAAAATTGTTTCAATTTTTTTTTTAAATGGGTATAAATATAGCTACATAAATTGTTATTGATGCAATTGCTACTAACAAAACAGCATGCATTCCTCCACTTTACTTGCTATTTTGAAGACAAAGAGTTTCAGTGAAAAAAATGTAGCAATTTTTTGGGGGCTTCTTCTCATTCTTTCTTCCCATCAAATAAAATGAAGAAGACTCCCTTTTTCACCTAGTTTTTTTATCAATTTTTTTGCATAAGAAACAAAAAAAATGAAGTAAAATTTTAAGTCACTTCGTAAATATGCAAAAGCATAGAGTTTATATTTACTTTATATTGGATTGCAAATTGTAAATTGCGAATGGAAATGATAAAAAAGCGAGAAATAAGTACTCTCGGTTTTTGGCAAAAGTCAAATGCAATTTTTAAAATTGAAATTGAGTGAATAAAGTGGAATTGGGAAACATTAAATACATTGAAATGCCTATAGTGCAATTTTTAAAAAATTGGGTTCATGCTCTTGCAGTCAGGGCTCATTGTGAATGAAATTAAAAGAATTTTTCTGGAGGAATTTTCTAGATATGGGAGGAGCGCAATTAAATTCAATCTATTCTAGAATTCCAGCGGAATTTTTGGCAGAAGTGCATACAATTAGAAGTTCTGTTACGCGAATGGAGAAGGTTTTCAATAACGGATTTGCTTCATATGGAAGAGTTATTCGTATTTTAAAAGAATGAACTATTTCCGGTTTAATAACGGATTTGATGGACTGCAAAAAAAATCCATTGGATTTCCGAGCCTTATGGAATGGATCGAGACCGGATAAATAACGGATTTTATAAAAGCCCAGATTTAACCAAAAAAATCTCAACTTCCGGTATTTAATAACGGATTTTAAAAACGCCTGTGAAAAATTCCAAACCCTGGCAATTTTGTGGTAAAAGATTTGATGGGTCTTCGAAAATCCGAAATTATTTAATTCCCAAAATTCCTAAAAATCTCTCCAAAAATAACGACCAAACTTGTATTACAACTCAATTTGAACTAAAAATGGATACCGGATGAAATAAAAAAGGATTCCTTCGAATTCACACGAAATAAAAAACTGCAAAAGAAAAAAATTAATACCTTTCGCTTTCTGATCAAGCCACAGCTACAGCCACGCTCTTACTTACTTAGGTTTAACGAAGATTGAGTGACTTGACTTAACTAGAGTGATATGATATGATATGACTTGAATTGTTTTGACGTGACTTGACCACAAAAAAAGTCATTTTTTAAAAAATGGCTTGGCTTGACTCGGCTTTTGTTCAACTCTCGACACAAACACGAGACAGGTCAGGACTGCAAGGATGCTAGCTTGACTTGAGTTGAGTATAAACATAATCACAGTTCAATTTCAACTTGATTTACCCATAATATTAAATATGTATGTAGAGCTGCGACTGCGCATGACCAAAAGCTACATAATGGGTTATTATGATTACGATTATGGTTTTATATAGTTATAGTTATATCATAATCATAATGTTTCATCTAGTCGGACGGACGGAGTGGAGAGTCATGAAAAACTTTTCCTTAAAGTACTCAACAGAAGAGGAGGATAAAAAAAAGAGAAGAAAAAAATTGTTTCTGTCATTAAACCCAAAGAAAAGTGTAACGATAACTTAAATTATAAAAAAAATTCCTCCCCTCCTTCATTCACTCCCCAAAACATCATCAAATCACCTTTGAAAGCTTGATTAGTGCAAGTATTCAGAGTAGACTAAAGTAGAGCATAAAATCGCATAATTTCAGGACATTTCATGACACATTTGGATTAAAATTGTGTTACATTTGATGTTGCGGTATTCCCTGGCCATGCGACGGATTCAGATTAATTTAGGAATTTTTGTGGAAATATAGGTCCATGACATTTTGCGATCAATATGTCCAGCAATAGTAAAAAAATCATTTGTATTAGCAAAACATATTTAAAGCCAACCCACACTCCGGTTCAAACCCACTACCTCATTCCAGCTTATTTGACCCAACTTAACCCACAGTCCATTATAAGTGTTAAGAATTATTCGCAGTTGTTAATTTAAATCCCGTTTTACCTACAATTTAGTCAAAACACAACCCCAGATAATCCACAAGCCATTTAACCCATAACCCAAAAATTATTTAAAGCACAACCCATTTAACACCCAGCCCATTTAAACCACAACCCATTTAGACCACAACCCATTTAAGCCACAACCCATTCAAACCACAACCCATTTAGACCACAACCCATTTAAACCA
>JAHZMX010000131.1:0-28836 GCA_027743895.1 Seira musarum
CTAATTCAAGATGTCATCTAGATCCAATTGTTGGTAAATATGATGGTTAGTATTACTTTTTGTACGCTGGAAAATTTTCACTTAACTTGTCTTGTTAATGATGTACACGGATGTAACAGTTAATTAGCAAAATGCTAAATCCCCAGTGGGAAGTTTTAGTAAGTGCCTAGCCTAACTGACTTTCTACATTTTTCTGAAGTTCATTCACTTCATACAGATTGGTAAATATATTTTAGTACGATAATATAACGCATATCACATCACATTTTCAAATATCACATAGATAAAATTTCATCCTATTATATATTCGTTCAACCCAATAATTTCATCATGTCGACTGGACCATGTTGTGGATATATGTGTATTTCCGGTCTAGTTGCTGTTGCTGCCAACTGCCGATGATTTGTTGGTCGTTGGGGTCGAATATTTTATTAAATAATTGTGCATGCATGGTAACAGAGGACACCTACTTATTTTAAACATTTGGCCTCTTATACTTAATCTTTAATTTAATTTGACATTTCATTAGTCAGTGAGACAGTCAAATAAAGTTAAGACTGCTAGTGCTAGCATTTAGCATAGTGTACTGCTCTGAAATAAACATACATTTTTAGTGACTTCTTTTATCTATTAAGTTTAAGGTACCAATTTTGTATATCACTCTCCACCTATCGCACTAGTTATCATTATCATACTGTTTCGCGTATCTTTCAGTTACATTTGAAGCCGTTCAACTTATCTAGGTTAGTAAACGTACAAATCACTTGTACTAATAATTCAGTATAAAATGTAAGAGTGGGGCAGTGTAAACCATTATTATTTTATCCTGTAGGCGATTTTGTTCTCCCCATAGGACTGGACAATTAAACTTAACTACTCAGGGGTTGGTGGGATTCCAATTTTGACTAATACTTCACAATGCAGGTAGCCGAGTATGACACAGAAAAATCCAAAGATGCGTCGGAGAAAGACATCGAATTAATGGAAAAGCAACTGGCAACATTAAGTCTCTCTGCAAATGATCCTCCGGAAGTTCAGCGTCGTGTCAAAGCAATGAAAAGGCTGCAGGTGGAATTGTTGGAAGCAGAATGCAACTTTTTCAAAGACCTTCATGACTTGGAAACCAAATATTCGGGAGTGTATAAGAAGATATGTGAGAAAAGGAGCTCTATCATAACTGGCAAGCACGAACCGACAGAGGAAGAATGTGCGTTTTCAATTCCTGGAGAGGAGGACGACGAAGCAGATGAAGCTGCAGGAGATAAAGCGGAAAAGGAGAAAGATGTGGAGGATAAGGAATCTGGTGAACCAGTGACTGGAGTACCTCGCTTTTGGCTGACTGTCTTTCAAAATGTTGCTCAAATTGCAGAAATGATCGAGGATGCAGATATTCCTATTCTAGAGCACTTGGATGATGTTAAGGTGGAGTTAACGAAAGAACCGCTTGGGTTTCTCCCGTGAGCGATGATGAAGACGAGGATTATAGCACGGAGGCTGACTCTGATGAAGAGTCGGAGGAGGGATCTGAATCCGGAACCACCGCAGGTGAGGATGATAAGCGTGAGGAAAACGCGAACGATTCAGCTTAAGATTTAATTCAAACAATTTGCAATGAATCAGTTATGTTAGCGATACAATTGCTGGTTTCATTTAATACTACTCGGCCAACAATAATTTTAGAAGGTTTACTTTATCATGTACTTGTAAGAAATAACATGCTATTAAATAAATTATGAAATTCTTGTGCATTGATTTATGAAATCTATTTTTATTCCATAAAATATTCAAATGTTGGAACATATATACATATAATAGCGGATCTGATGATGTCAAAAGACCCGGTATACTAAATTATTACGTAGCTGAGCGTAGCTAAGCGAGTATTGAGATTGCCGTGACCGTCTGTCCGTTAGATGGATAACTCTCGAACGAGGTCACCGATTGACCTCAAATTTGGATCATAGCTTCCAAAAATTTAAGATTCAAAAATCAAAAGGTAAGTTAAAAAATTGGAGAGGTAAAAAAGTCACACACCAAGTATTTTAGAGAGTTTTTAAAAAATTGCAATGTATCTGAATCACGGGTTCAAACTTTATAAGTATTACCTTATTTTTCATCGAAGTATGTCTAGTAAGAGTTTCGAAAATATGTGGCAAGGACAGAAAATGTTTAAAATAAATTAATTGCAAGATAGTGTACGCCCAACGTGTAGACGTACCGTGTGAAAACTTTACCGCTTCGCCAAAGAGTTTATCGAAAATGCAAAAGCAATTCAAAAGAAACGTAAGCCGGTTTATTACTATTATATATCATTTTCTATTATTACTACAGATAAAAACAACTTCGCATTTACCATCATACAACAATACCATGAGAGGATTTGGGAGACAATGGACAAACAACAACAAATTATTTTTTAACAACTCTTTTATTAAGTAATGACAAATTCGTAATTTAATATCAAGAAAAAATAAATGCCTTATTCAATGATGAATAAATGTGATAAATGCAATTTTTAGAACCTGAGGAAGAAACATGGAAACCTACCAAAGTATACTTTGTTTATAAGTATTATACGATTACATACATTTAACCGACCAAAGCTTTTGATTACAATCTGCTAACGTAAAATAAGGGCAGAAAAAGTAAAAGAGCATTGTTTATAAGTATTATACGATTACATACATTTAACCGACCAAAGCTTTTGATTACAATCTGCTAACGTAAAATAAGGGCGGAAAAAATGAAAGAGCAGAATGTAAACTAAAGCTTTGGTACGAAACGAACATAAATTTAGTTTGAGAGGTTCACGTTACATTGAACCAGCTAAAAATCCTCAGTACAGTAATTTAAAGGCGCGCTAGTTGGTGGTATTTAAGGCGGTACATACAGTAGAATTGACATGTCATCATTATCATTAAATTAAATTCACTTAAAATGGTAATCAATTGTTAGAATTGGATGACGATGGTTTTTAAGTTGTAGTAGCGTCATTCATGTGCACAACACGAACAGGAAGATCTTGAATGAAATGGCCTGACTGAAGGCAGCATGAAAAGAAATTTGCTCGTTTACGTTCATGTTTCAATTTCTCCTGCATCGAACATTTCAAAGCCTCCTATAAACAGAGAAAAGAAAATAAAAACGACATTTAAAAACCTTTCACCTAAAGTTATTACATGTACCTCAAATTGAGAAGTCAATAAGAGAGCAAGAAGTCACCCTCTGTTTCTGCTGTCAATCCAAGAATCTCATCCATCGATAAATCTTGAGTCATCTCTTTGAATACTTTCATTTCCTCTTTGAAAATTTCCTCGAACGGTACTGTTACGTCTTGTTCTTCAGGAGAAATAAAGACGTTATAAAAACTTGCATATATATCTGCAGCCCTTTCGCGAATCGCCGACGCGCCATCCCTGAACTGCTGCTACATTAAATGAAATATAAATATAAAGTATTTACTAAGTGTTACAACAACTATCAAAAATTATCAAATCCTCTTGAGAATATACTAACCATTTCTTCGTCGGTCAAATCCCATTCTTCCACATTGCCTACATAGTTTCTCAGCTAAATTTTAAAAAAATAGCGATTTGAGACAGTGATTGATTTATGAAAGCATTTTCATGAGAATAAGAATGTAAACTACATGCATACCTTGCCAACCGTATTTACCACTTCTGGATGCTTCTTTAAGATCAGTGCCGTCAGATCGTGACCTCCCAGTCTTTCAAGTAATTCCAAGGCCCTGTAACATTCTGCTTGCTTTTCACCCAAACAACTGACAATCTCTCCGATTATTTCAATGACCTCCCCCTCCACTCTCAAAGTTCTGAAAAATTCATATAACGGGACATTTTATTTTGTTTCGTGATGTGGCACGAAATAAATACTGAAGAATTAAGGTTGTCTGATGTCATCGCTAAAAAGCTTTAAAACCTAACAAAGCCTTTTCGGCAACATCGTATTAATTTTAATTTAGGGACTTTTAGTAATTCTGAAGTAATACCTATTCTCCAGAAGTAAAACTAAGCCCCATGTTTTAACATGTATGTAGTACTTAAAGCATTAATTAAGCTAAGCTTCAGAACAACACATCCAATATTTTACCTAATTTGCATTGCTCGCCTTTCACGTATTTGCGCTTCGTCACTATCATAATCTTTGTCTGCTTCAAGCAATTCTTGCAAAGTTTCTTGGGTTTCTTGTTCTCCTTGTTCAAGATCATCTTTAATTTTCACTATTGCTGAAACCGTGCTTTCATATTCTTCGCGTTCAGCCTCCGACTGTTAAGAAAATATTTAGTTGAGCAATCAACAAATCTTTACTCAAAGGTGATAAAAATTACGATGTCTACTATTCGTCTATAACAATTTGCAAACCTCAAATTCCTGTCTAGTTTCCAGACGCAATTCAAAATGTTCTCCCTCTTTATCAACGAAAGGAATTTTTGTTAAATTGTCATCTAAAAAAGAGGAAATAAAAAGGATTTGGTAATCTTAATATTTACACTAGAAGAAATAGAAATAAGCATTCTGAACTTGACCAATGAAATCAGTTACCTAATACTTCGGAGTATCTACTTGATGTCTCATCAATCTCGGAATTCTTTTCCATTTCAGACTCAGATCCTACTTCAGAATCATTTGATGACAAAGCAGCCTCTTTCAAATTTTCCTTGTCATCGGCTTCGACTTCGTCAGTATTAATTGCCAACATAGGAGGCATGTCGTTCGCTGAATCATCGTCCAACATCGAATGCTGTCTAGCTTGTTGTTGCCTCAACGCTGGCTGTCTTCTCTGCATAGCTTGGGAAGGGACTACATGAGATGGCTGCTGCAATGAACCACCTGTTCCAGCTGCTGGTATGAGAGCAGGAAGTGGCTTCTTTCCGACTGACGACAAACTGTCATTATTTCGAGGGATCATTGTCGCAATTGCGGCCGGTTTCAAACTGGGAGCTTTGGGAACGGGAGCTGAGATATCTGGTGACACTCTCCCAGAATTTTGTGGTGCCCTTGGAGGAGCGCCTTTAGCCTTTCCGACCACCATTCGGGCTCGAATAGGTTCTTTCGATTCTATTGGAGGAGTTGGGGCCGTCTAAAACATACAAAGCAAAACAGCAGCATAAAGTTTCCGTCCATGGAAATCAGAATTATCAGCCTGTTTTATATACAATTAATACTATAAGGCAATCATTTTTACAAACATTCATATTTAAATTACCTGTTTGGCAGGGGGTGTTTTGCCACCTCGTTTGGGCCGCTTTGATGGTGGACCTTCACCATCATCTTGAGTTGCAGCTTTGTTTTTCGTAGGTGTAGCTGCAGGTATTTCATCATCAGCAAATCTCTTCGGTTTGATTTTCCTGCCACTTCGACTAACCATTTCCGTGGCAGGTGGGGTGGGAGCTGCTGGAGTACTTGGTTCTGTTAAGACTGACGAGGTAGAACTGATTGAATCTCGTTTAGATAACGACGCCTTGCTCCCACGTCGGCCTTTTGGTGGCTAAATATAGTTAAACATCAAGTCCTCAGTCCCAGCGTACTATTTAAAATTTGCATTGCGCTTAATGCATAGTAGACGTGGAAATAATTACCTCCGGCTTTGCATTCTGGTTAGGTGTTTTACCGGATTCTTTCGACAACACGGGTAATTGCGGTGGCCCTTCATCGATCATTAGCTCCCCATCATCAGTGTCCTGATCTAGGTCGGCAGACTTTAAAATACACACACAGGTTTTAGTGGATTTAAGTCTTTTATCAAATTAAATTTTGAATCTTCATTATAATGAATAAATTAAATCACTAACGCCATTTTCTTCTTCAAGTGGCCCACCATCCCCAATTGGAGTATTCTTTTCAATTTCATCCATAGCTTCTTTCCATCTGTTACTATTTTTCGGTTTCCCATATTTAGCCTTACTTTCATCATTGTACACAAACATGCTGTCCGGTTTCACAGTGCTCCTAACATTATAATAATTATAATCATATTTCAGCACAATAAAATAAAGCTTCAAATATTTAATTGAGCTTTGATCTTATCAGATATAAATAAATATATATGTGTATGTAAATATAATATACGCATAATTGCATACAATAGAAAATCTGCTTTAGTCTTTGAATGTTTGTTTATTTGTGGCACAAAACATAACGAGCTCAAGAACGTCTTGTTGGCTGAAAACAAGTTAATTTTTGGACTAGTGTGGTATCATTGACTCAAAACTGAATTGTCAACAACTTTGAAACGAATTACTAGTCCATGAAATTGAAGATTAAAGATAAGAAGAGGTTCTTCAAACAACCGGGGTTTGCTTACGTGTCATAGGTTCCAAAAAACTGGATGAGATATGCTTCCGTCTTTCCCTCAGCACGGTTGAGTACCTGTGTTAGAGTTTAGAGTATGAAACAAATTAAATGAGAAAGCCATTAACCGAACGTATAATTATAGCGTTAACCTATCAAGTTTAAAACCATACCCTTGCAGGCCATGGTGGCCATCCTTTAATTTTTGCAAAAACGCGATCGCCGGTCTTGAACTTATCTGCCATTTTGAGTTGAGGAGTTCTCTGAAATTATTCAATTAACTGCATTAGCCCCTGTCTAACCATTCACTTCTGTGCGTACTTTTATAACTTTATTCATTTGTTATTTGTTAGATCACAAGCACTAAACTAATTTTGAGACTTGTATCTTGCAAACAGTAAAAATTTCATTTCTGGAAAGTGCTTAGTCTCCGGAAAGTTAGTGGAAATAGGAAACGGCTAAAACACACATTACTTACTTAAGAACAGCTTGTTTATTGCTTTCGGTTTAATTTTCAAATGATGTCAAATGCCCTCGGCCCTACTGCTTTACTATTATGCAATGGTGAAATTAATTTAAATTTTTACTGCATCTTTAATTGTTTTTGTAAAGTTTCTCGATAAAAAAAAATAAAAAGTAGTCAATGCAATGCAATGCTATGCAAAGAAGAACTACAACAAAAGACAAAAAATTTAACTCTCGATTTGCCGCGTAAAGCGGCATTATGATGCTTCACATGAAAATTTTCCATGGCTCACTGTTTCATTAGGAGGAGAATAGGTGTTTTTAGATGCTTTGTGCAGCACTATTATTAGCAGTCGAAGTAGTAGGCAGTAGGCATGTAAAAAAGTTTATAACAAAGTTTGCCCACAAAGCCCAAATAGAAGACTAAATATATTACAATTCCGTTAATTTAATATTTAATTCTTTACTATTTACGTATAAAGTAAAAGGTGTAGTTCACATTCATAATTCAAAACTATTAGATTTCATTGACTGTAATTTCCTTCAATCGCAACGTTTGATTATTTTGGCGATGACTTTAAATTAAAAGCAATACACTGCGCTAAGCTTTATGCAGTTATCGTTATGCGCAGCGCTTTCGTGTTTAAAATTCTGCCACCTAGCACTTCGACAATAGATTTTGTTTCATGATAATTGATTTGAATTTACATGTACATAATTATTATTTCAGGGAAAGCTAAACTGAACGTCTCACAGTGCCCCATTTTTTTAAATTCAATTACAATTCAAGAAATATATATATTGCACCACGATAAAGATTTTCACATAATTTAATAGATTCTTGAGGAAGGCACCCATTCATTTACATAGATGAAAGATAAACTGAAAATTTAATGAATTATAAAGAAGGAGCAGTTGAGTTGTATCCTGATCGGTGAAATAAGAATTTTTGCATCTCATTCATTCTTGAAGTGAGAATTATGTTTTTCACACTGAACATTGCATTGATCCATTTCGTACTTGCAACATTTTTTCATTGACACTGTTTCAAAAAAAAAAAATATTTTTCCATGTCTGTCATTAAGTATCGAGTAGATTTGGCAATCAAATGTGTGTTCAAAATCTTTCATGGTGTTTGCCCAGAGTCTCCCTGTTTCATAAGTAATTTATTGAATGATGTGATTGTATGAATGATTTTAATGATTGTTATGGACTTAACAGATAATCCTTGATACTGACGCATGTTCTTTTGTACAGAACACGCAAGCCATGATGAAACTTTCTTAACACCAGTCAACATGATACTATGCGACACAGCAATTTAGTAAATAGTAAGCCGTGTATTTATGTAGTTTGGCAATATGTTTGGCCTCTGGCACTGGAAGGCTGACCTATAAACGAGGACACTGTGAAGCTTCCGGTATAAATTTAAGATGGATACAAAATGACATTTTGAAAATGTCATTAGATCTACGTGAAATATTGTGCAAGTGTAATTATTCAGAGATCTTGCCTAAGCTTCTTACTCGAATAAGCCGGGAATTGTTACATTCAATAACTTGAAAAATGTTTCATTCAAAAATCAGATAACCTTTAGCTTTTTATTGGGTGCTAATGGCCATCGTGAATGGCCATCAGGAAATAAAAGACACTTTCATCTTCCATGTCCATGCTCCATGAGTGAAGACATCAATGAAACAGTGGTTGGGCAAATCCTCTGGGTAATTTTACTTATTTAGCAAATTGAAAATTCATGTCTGGGGTGTATGAATGAGTTTTAATTGAAATTTCGTTGTGGACACGTTGATCTGCAAAGCTTAAACTTCAACAATTTTTACAGTGGAGTCTATTATTATTTTGAACAAAATAATTCCCAGAAACGTTTGAACAATGGAGGTGGTCCAAGTTCGATTTGATTTCAAATTCCGAACGATTGTTACAGTCCTATTATTTTTGTTAGTAACAGGCATTAACTGTTCATTTTCTTCCGAAGAAGAGATTTATGAAACTGATGTTGAGGACATAGTTATTGAACCATTACAAGTCCCCTCAACATCCCCAAACGATGAAATATTTACACCAGATTTGTCATCGGATGACATCGATATCGTAGCAAACCACACTAGGTGCAGCCAGACTCAGGTATTGAAATATCCTGTAAATTATAAACTGAAGATTGAATATATTGAATTAATCATTTTCATTGTAAACCACAAAATAGCTGTCATTCACAAAAGAGACTCTGCTACACATTTGGGAGATCAAAGGTCTAATTGGCTACATCAGTTATTTAAAGAGATTTGACCAGCCTTTTGAGGTCACTACGGATCATGTCAGCTTTAAATCTGATCATGTCGATGGTAAATGGTAAGTAAGGAACAATGAATGAAACAGGATACTTGGAAATTGCAATAGGTGTAAAACGAAAAAGTTTGAATGAATTTAAAGTAGTAGTTTTATATGTGCCTACACATTCATTATGTTGTTGAATTTAAGGATTTTCAAAATGCATAAAATACGTCACCACAACCCATTTTCGTTACATGCATCATCATCATCCTCCTCTCCATCTTCCACCATTTCTACTTCAGCTTCCACAAGTTTCCCAACTTCTGGTGACGTCGGCGACATAAGAATAGTGGCCACCTACTCTTATGAAGCAAAGCAACCAAGGAACTGCGATTTCATTATATATCCGACGATTATATCCGGGAATAAAGAAATTGCTTTGCCTCCCCAAAAATCTACAAGTCCAACGATCGTTCAGCAAAAATTTTACAACAATCGAGGTTATCAGTTGAACAATAACTTTCTAGAGTACGTGTATACCTTTTCTTGGAATGATTTAATTCGTCCGCTAAACAGCATAAAGAACAGCATTTACAACATGAAATACCAATTTGAGGACGCTGATGGAAATAAGGGTAAGCCGTCGGACGGCCAACAATCCAACTATTATGTGCATCACAATGGTCCGGAAGCAAGTGAAGAGCTATTCGAGGAAATAACGAAGACAGACTTTTCAGGACACTTCGGCGATGTCACAATTAAATTTGTCATCTCCGCTTTCTTTCCGCAAGATCCGGTTTCGGTTACATCGAGTAGATGCAATTCATCTGTGTTGGAGTTAGTGACTAACAATTTGCTGGAAAAGTTGTCGCCTTCATCGAAGCATATGAAATCCGGTGGGGGTTTCCTTAACAAAGAAATTTCTTCTCATCATCGATTCATTGGGCACAGAGGGACTCCACCGTATTTACGTTACTCAAACAGCATGTTGCATGATGATCGATTTGCTGATGTAATTCTTGTCGTTGGTCAAGACGAAATACCAGCACACAGAATCATATTAGCCAGTGAGAACGTTTCAAAAATAAACTATCGCTTTAAAAAGTCGTACTATTAGGATGTTGCATTTAATTCTATTGTACATTTTTTATATTCAAACTGTAGCTAGCAGTCCAGTATTTTCCGCGATGTTAGAAAATACTACGACGCTGTTCTTCACACAGCTGGAAGAAGCGTTTATTGATGACATTAATAATCAATCGGACTGTGAAAATTGGCGAAAAACACATTACGGACTTCCGAAAATTCTGATTGAGCCTCAAGATGTCAGCGTTGAATGTGTTCTTGAGCTCCTGAGATTTATCTATACTGGAGATGTGGATAATACGAAATTGAAGGATGGTCATCTTGCACACGGTTTGATCGTGATTTCAGATAGGTATGGTTTTCCGGAACTGAAGCGTCATTGCGAGAAAATCTTACTTGAAGAGCTATCGCCTGCTAATGCGATCGAGATGTACCTTTTGGGTAAAAGAGTATCATCTCATAGGATTACAAGAAAGGCTATGATCATCATGAAACTGTGAGAATAAAAACATTGCATTCATTTGTGATTTTAACATTCCAATCAATAAAGTTTTACCATTGTCAAATTATAGAAACAAAGCGAAACTGGCTTCTCAAATGGATGAATTTCGGGACTTGAGCCTGAGACACCCAACATTGATGTATGAGCTTTTTATGGCTGACTGACATTCCGTTGAAACTTCTTTCTTTTAATGTTAAAAGGACTAGATTATACTTATACTTGCATTTTTTTATATTCCGGTCTAAAAATAAAAGTTACAAAACATTTTTGCTCTTATTCAACAATAACCAATGAACCAATGAACCAATGTTTACATTCAACGTTAGAGCCTCATACGATTGTCTGGCTCTCGTTTTGTAACTGCCGTAGCTCTATTTAATCAACCAATATTGTGACATTTTTATCATACTTAAAATGAATAACAAAACCAGGGAATTTGTATAAATTCGATGTGTTCAGTAATGAAAGTAACCAATTGCTTCGTTAATATTGCAATAAAATGTCACCCAAGGAAAGTGAGAATATATTTTCATTCCTTACACTGCTTACCGATTTCCTGTCATAATTCACTCGTTTTCAAGATTGAACCGATGCTATTTCAAGCAAGGTATTCACTATAGTATAGACATGAACAATGAAAACGAGTAAATGAGAAATAGACAGCAGAACTGCCTTACATAAATCAATCCTTAGTGATATGTAATTTGTTTTTTAAAAGGGCTCACGTAACGCAACTGTTTGCTTTTCATCAATTTACTTTTTACGAATTTGTCCTGTCGTCTTGTTTGATTATTATGTGGCCCCTGCCTTACTTATTGTTGACTTTCCGAAAATGAGATCCTCATATTCTTATGAAACTAGCAAGGTGTTCCTTTTGTACATGGAACAATATAATATTTGTGGAAGGTTTAAATCTTGATTCAAAACGTGTGTCAACTCATAAATAATAAGTATATGACATTAAAGCGCATTTACCTTTAAAGGACACATATAACCATAAAAATTATTATCATTTTCCCCACAAAGTATAAATTGACTGGACAAACCTGTAATTTCTCTCACTGTTGCAAAAATTAGTGACATTTGACGCTCCCGCATTTCTCCAAAACCTATCATTAGGAGTTCTTGTTAATTTTGATGTGAGTGGGACAGTACATTTGGCATCCCATAATCAAGTTAATTGTTCTCCAAATTAAATCACGAATTTCAAAGTTTATCTGTTCAGATTGTGACTTAAGTGAACAAACTTTTGCATGTGGATCGTGTTGAAACGATAAATTTTCAGCATATTAATCTTCGAATTTAATTCGAATTTGGTTATATTCTAAATTAAGAAACGTAGTATTGAAGGATGAAAAGTTCTTGGCTTTTTCAGGCAGTTCACTTGTTCATTACAGGACATGGTAAAAGTAAAATATTCTTAATTATTTGTTGGATGCATTGCATTGTTGAAGAACTTTAGAACTCTTCGAAAATGACTTTGCTAATAATGTCAGGTTATGTCAAAAGAAACAGTGGAAATAAGGCATTGCTGGACGGATTAAAACCAGTGGTATTTCTCGGTAGACTTTTTGGCGCTATTTCACGTAATGATGTTTTAAAAAAACAGGAGTGTCAAAGGTAAGTCTGAAGAATTTATTACACCTTGCTACACTACAAATGGAGCCAAGAAAAAATTGAGTATCTCACATTACCCCATACTTAATTTAAGAAGATTAACATCATTTGCATGCGTAATAAAAAATTATTTTTTAAACTTTTAGATTAATTACTTTTCCATTAATTATATCCGGATTTCTCACCGTCGTTTTCTTTTTCAATATGATACTCCTTACGCGAGCAAATCTTCTAAAGTTTCAAAGTGATAAAACAATTAGCGAGAAACTCGGTGAGTTTTCCCTTCCTGGATACGCCTCAACAATGTTCTTTGTGTAAGATCAAGTAAAAATAAATCCATTCATTATTGATTTATTTGTATCAATTTTCACACGGAATCGTTGAAATATAAATGATTTACAATTAGGTACGGTTATCAGTTATTCCGAGCAAAGAGATTTCGGGACATTGTCCAAAGCTTCGTGGACGTCAACGGGCGTTCGCAAATTAATGCTCCGTTTCCATTATCGTATCGCCGATTTTGCTGGATCATCATGATTTGCTGTATGATCTTTGGAATAACAGAAAATGTGATGTTTGATGTATCAAATTTAAAGAAGGGCGAAGGTACCTACATATTACGTTTACGTGGATGATGTATATAGCAAACCTATAACATCATTGTAATGCATGGCATTTTTTTTTTAATATTGTTAGGGAAAGGAGTGAAGGCCAATTCAACCATGGAACTTTATTTTGTCCAGACCTTTCACCATTGGCGTGAGATAATACCTTTCAATCCAATTATCACAGTGATATTTACAGTTATACTCAAATGTGGTACAGTTTTTTCTATTTTATGTTAATTTGAAAACCAAATTAATTGGTCACGGAAGCACATGCAAACTAAAAATTGCCACACGTCATGATGTTTAGGTACGTGGGGATGGGTCTATATGGACATTATTGCAATCGTACTTTGTAGAGCAATCACTCTTAAATTCCGAATGATGAATACAGAAATCGAGTATTTAATAAGTCATCAACAGTCTTGCATCTCATTGAAAAGCAAAAAGATTTCGGCTCTTCCAGGTACTTTGAAATTAAGCCTTTTTCAATGTGTATGTCGGTGTAAATTATGTAATTATATTTTTAAAAAACCTTAAGGTAGCTATTTTTATGACGATTTAATGAGTTATAAATATAGAGGGCCGAATATTGACCTTGACATGGGATACTGTGCGGGATGAATTTGTAATGTTGGCCGACATGGTGTGGCAAATTCAAGGGTTTATTGGTATGTGATGATGATAAACTCTTATTGATGGCTTGATGAGGAAAATCACGACGTTCATAAAATACCTATGCAATCTTTCAATTTTTTTGTTTGTTGCATGGTACCCCATTTCAGCACCTTTAATACTCTCCTGCTATTTTGCTAACATGTAATCATAAGTACTTTATATTAATGACCAATGAATTAGTTTGATTAAGTACTAATTTGATTTAATTCTGAAATTAATTGGAAGTTGTCATTCGAATAGGTATATCATCGTCATCTCATTGTTTTATTGGATTGCCCCATACTCCAAGTTTTCTTTTGAAGAGTCATCGTACAATTACTTTGCATTCATGCAATTCTTGTTTCGCGTTTCATCCGTGACTTACTTTGCAGCCGAGGTTCATCATGAATCCCATGCTATTACCAGGTAAAGAAAGAAAGTACTAAAATATCTAATTCCTGATTTTCATTTTCTCCGTGTCCAGAATAGGTTTTGGCCACTACGCTATACGTTTAATTGATACAATTTAATTAACATTTTTTATTTTCACTAGGACGGTCCAACGTTGTCCTAATTCCATGTATTCTCTTTCGGTAAAAACAAAATACTTTTTAACTATACAAGTGGTTTAAACAGAAAAGTGTATTGACTTTCCAATTTTTGTTAATTAATAGCTGGAAAGGTTGGAGAGAACTCTTATTTGCAGTCCGACTGGAATATGCTTGTTTGGCTCTTTCATGATAACAAGGAAATTTTTTATTTCTATTGTTAGCTTCATATTCACAACAGAAATTGTACTTTTACAAACGGCTAACTCTATAAGAACTCAATAAATATGTTTTAAGAGAGAGTAGAAGTTTTGCACTCCCGATCTATCCATATTCATTAACAAAATGATAACAAGGAAATTTTTTATTTCTATCGTTAGCTTCATATTCACAACAGAAATTGTACTTTTACAAACGGCTAACTCTATAAGAACTCAATAAATATGTTTTGAGAGAGAGTAGAAGTTTTGCACTCCCGATCTATCCATATTCATTAACAACTAGTTACTTCAATAAAAGTCAAGCGCCGGAGCACAAATGCGTTCTTAATTTTTCAAGGACTATGTTAAAAAATAGAAATCAATACGCTCAAATATTTATATACAATAAAATATACAAGGAAAAAATTGCAACTTAGGTTTAATCATAAAATCTTTGTAGTAAATAATCCAATTCTTTACTATATCCTTAAATTTAGATATAATAGCTAAACATAAAATCAGAATGAATAGCTAAGCACCATCCTGAAGTCACATTCCTTCATTTGTTTGTAACGACTTCTTCAGCACTCCTCTGGCTATGTTCACCTTCTCTTACTCAAACTGGTAATGGAATAGACCATCAGAATAGAAGTAGTTGCTAATCCCACGATGAAAAGTTCTTCGGAATTAAATGCCCACAGGTGGTATTTGGTAGGTGTCGACAGGGCAATGATGTTGATTACCATTACAACTGCGCTTGAGAATCCCATAATGTCGCCGGCTAGAAAGCAGACGGTGAAATGTGAGATGGCAGCAATTCCCGTACAAATCTGCGTCGTCTTTACTACGCCGTATGAACTGTGTCCGAGCCAAGTTAGCAGAGGTATTACAGATAGCAATATGTGAGCTTGAGCTGGTAATGCCCAATGTGGGTAGAGCATAACCCATGTGAAGGTCACCATCAAAGGATATCCCAGAATTACAGACAGCCAAGCACTCAGGAAATGGTACTTGAAAATCATTGCTGATGTTGATACGTCATGCTTCCCACTTTCGAATGCTTCTAGTAAGAGTGAGATCAATCCAAGAGTAAAGGCGATTCCTTGGAGGGCATAGTAAACACTGCAATAGATAATCCCTGATAGCGAAGCATGTCCTACGTATTGCACGTATAAGCCATAAATTGATAAACCAAGACCTATAACTTCTAAAATTGCTAAAATTATCGTCTCCGTTCGTGTCTCGGCCATTGATTCCAAAAATAATTCCTGCTTGTTCGGTACCACGTTCTATGATTACGACTATGAAAAGGTTCATACGATAAGCAATATATCAGTGCTCCTTCTGGTTGAAGGAATACATAAAATACTTCAATCATGTTTCTACGAACTACAATTTAGACCTGAAGACGAATGAGTTTTTAAAGATGTAGAGCTTGAATAGAGGTTTACGCATGGGCTATGTACGACGTACGAGAATTTTTATTTCTACATTACATAACAATTATAAACATATTAACAAAGTGTGAAACAACAGATTCTTACTTCATGTCTAGCTTTCATTTGTTTTGTTCAAAAAACTCCAGCATATTCTCGCCAAAGTCATCGTACCAGATTATATTGGCTCGTATTCTATTCAGAACTGGGGCAAAGGAAGACTTTAGTGATTCCTCATTTGTTTGAATTAACTGCTCAATCTGTCAAGGAAAAAATCACATAATTATAGTAAGTGCATGGTCAATTATTAATGTTAGCATAAATGAAAATTTATACTAACGAGAAACAGTCCATTAAGGCTTTTTAGGTGGGGTGCCATCGAATTTCCAGCTGCTGTTATCGGGGATACATCTCCAAAACGTTCAATAATTTTCGCAGACTTGTCAATGAAATATTGTAGGATTATCTCTGATGCAAATGGATTCATTGCCATATGCTCAAGAAGTGATGTTGCTTGTGAAGTATCATTTAATTCATTCTCCTCAAATATCTTATTCAAGAGCAGGTTGATTTTATTCTGGTCCTGCGTACTGGCCAACGCTGCCAACAATTGCTCCTTAAGTTTAGAACTGCTCATGTTATCTAATTGAAGCTCCTTGTATTTTTTCAATAAGAACTCGAATAAATCACCACTGGGGTCATTTGATACAGCTGTAGGAAATATGACACTTCTAAAGTCCCTTGGAACTCTACAAAAATAAAATAATAAAAGTGTAAGTGCAAACACCACGAAATGAATTAGAAACAGGAATAGAAAAGTACTCTAAAATTCCGGTAGACTTCCAAGAACTTATTGATTTGATGGCGTAGTCAATACAGTCATTCGACTGCAAACTGCAAGACCAATCAAGGAGTTGAGCATGACGCACAACCGGCAAACCCGTTGAGTTTATGTTGATAGCAGAATAACCTCCTGTGGCTTGTATAGCGTTTTCTAGTCGGGGAAGCATGTAACTCTGCTCCAGACCAGATAAAGAACCCGCCATGAATGCAAAAAAAAAACTAAAAAATTCAATATTCATGCAAACTTACCCGAAAGAGTTCAAAATCTTCTTTCGACTCCTTAAATAACCTGAACGAAACTTTAAGCATTGATAACACAGATGTCCAAACAACATGCTCAGTTTCAGCATGGGCTTTCATATATAAAGTTAAGTTGAGAGCACGATCAATGGGAATGTAACCTTTCAATAATTTGAATCTGAATTATAATCTTATACAGAAAGGAAATTGCGGAGGAGGGTATATTTTTTTCTTACGATTCCAAGCTGCATTAAAGTAGTCATCTATAAGTTGACTTCTCGCGAGTTTATCAATCTTGAAAGGAAATTCCATTAATTGATCTGTTATTCTTCTGGTAAGTTCCGCATCGTAAATTACGCGATAGAATCCAGTTGTACCGGCATTTAAAATTATCCATGAATCAGTTGGTAAAGTAATGGCCACTGAAGATTCGTTATTTTTAATCCAAAATTCTGGTTCTGGATCAAAATTCGGATGCCTTGAAGTTGCAACCGAGACTGGAATGAACCACATTAATTTCCTTCCACTAAAATTGTCTCTGTTTGTCTTTGACGCAATGTATTGTTGCTGTGCATGGAAGATTAAGATTTTTCAGTAAGCCTGAATAAAAAATTTGCCACTATCAAGTACATAAAATACTTACTTGAGTCACTCTGATCTGATTTGTCCCTGGCTTATGGGTCACATTGAGTAATGGAAATCCTGCCTGGAGTGTCCAACCTGACATGATGTCCATTAAAGTTGTGTTTTCGGGAAGCTTGTGAGCCAATTTTCCTTCTTTGTCGCAATCAGAAAACAAATCATTCTGGATAGCAGATTGATATTTTCTGAAAATCAATTGTATTACTCTTCAGGCATAAAGTTTATCTTTCGTAAAATTATTTGAAATAAACGCATGGGCTCCGTTAGAACTCAGTTCATTAATATTCGAACTCACAACCGAGACAGGTAACGAGAAAGTCCTTTTTTTAGAATAGGTTCTGTTAGAAATCCTTGCATCATTCTTATCAAGGAACCTCCTTTTTTGTAAGCTATATCGTCAAACCATTCCATCTCATTTCTCATAGCCCAAGAGTCCTCGTCAATTTTTAAGGAATGTGAAGTTCTCTGATCGCCATCAAGCCTCAGACCTAACTGCATTGATTCGGAAATAAATATATCCCACGGTCTGAATTCAGGAACTGTTGCATTTAAGCCGATGTATTCGGTGAATTTTGTGAGGCCTTCGGATAACCATAGATGAGTCCACCATTCAGGAGAAACCAGGTTTCCAAACCCTATAAGGTACATATTGATTAACCCTACCTAAAAAGACTCATTCGAATGGAATTAAAGTGATCATCAACCGGAATTAATTTTATTTTTCATACACTGATGTCCTAATTCATGGCAAATGACATTTGTGACGATGTAACGTTGTGTCTCAGTTGATTCGTTTTCGAAATGCAAGAGCAACGTTTCTCTGTGGTAATATGTAGTTCAAAAAATTCTGGTTAGACAGCTAACTAGATATTATGAATTTTGCATGAACATTTTCTGAAAGTTTTTACCTAAAAATGGATAAACCAAAGTTTTCCATCGCTCCATAAAGAAATGATGGTACTGCGACAGAATCAAATTTTTTCATAGGGTAGCTCTCATTAAAATACTTTCCGTATGTGTGAAGAATCTTTTCGGCCGCGTTAGCAGAGTATTGTGCCGCTCCTTGATTAACATATTGAGCTGGCGCGTACGTCTTTTTAAGAGCAATCACAAAATCATACATCACCTTTGGCAAGTATGAAAACATTTGTATTGCTTCATTAGTTTGGCGTTTTAATACTAACCCTGACTCGTACATCTGGAAGTAATCTGCCAGAAGCCTCCGAAAATTTGAATTTTGCTATTACGATAGCTATCAGATATGTAGACATTGGAACAGTCGGAGCAAATGTTTCCCAAACCCATCCTTCTACTCCTTGCCTTATTTTTTTAAAACGTAATGCTTTAAATTAAAAGTTGGTAGCGGAATGTTCCATTTTAAATAAATTAAGAAAATCATCTTCTTACATTGTCTCATTTCCAATTGACTCGGTATTAAAAAGTGCTACGTATTCAGCCGGTCTGCCTACTTTTGCTTGAATCACTGCTTTCATACCTGGGGTATCGAAACAGGGCATCATTTGCCTAGCATGTAAGGCTTCCATATGTGTTGCAGCAAACCATCTGAACAAAAAACAATTTTAAATTGAAACAGTCCCTATCAAGAGTTAAACTGCTAAATATCACTAGCTACAATATCCTTCATACTCTTCCTCTCCAGTATCCTCGTCTTTGTACTTTGATCGAAACAGCCCTGAGAAAAAAAATCCGTTTTAAGAAACAAAGCAAGAGATTTGGAGGTTCTAAAGGCAAGAAAGTATTTTCAATTACCATTGAGCACTTCTGATATGTATGAAGTGAATGTTATGCGGATCGCATAAGGATCCCCAGGTATTATTTGGTCCTTCAACGAGATCTTGAGGAATGAGTATTTTTCGTCGTATGAAACATTTTGGACGGGGATTTCAGTAGTTTTATGAATAACCTAAACGTAAACAAACACAAAATAGATTTTTTCTCAATCTTGTTTCATTATAATTCTACAGAATAGGTAAGTACATTAGAAATTGGGATAATACACTTACTGTAACATTATGTATTGTTATATTTTTGGAGTGGAGGACTATATTTTTTGTAGCTTCTGTCGCCCGCACTTTTATTAACACTTCGCCTATATGAAATAAATTATTTTAACTGAAGTAGGTATATACAAGTATATATTGTAAAAAAAAGTAGCAGCAATTATTGGTGCCAAACCTGGAGCAAACCATTGTGGGCCGAGTGAGCTTTCAAGTCCCGACTTTACAATTGGCGTGATAGTTAAGTAATACTTTTCTGGCACAATTATCTTTGGTATTCTGTACGCGTGCGAAAAGAGATTCGACTTTCTGACTGGCCGATCTAACTTCGCCAAAAACTGACAACAATTCCGTTGATGGTGACAAAGACACTTCAGAGACACTTATGATGAGGAGAAAACATACACCAATTAATACCATAACATTAAATGAGATCATGAGGCACTGTCGCCTCTTTGTTATCGCTCCCATTTTGGGAACGGACTTTAAAGATTGAGTGATGCTATAACTTAAAACTTTTTAGAGGACCCATCGTCTTTGTCAATGATTTAACTTGTGTCTTATCTAGTCACAACAAAGAAGAACAAAAATTGCACGTTTCATGCAAAATATCTGAACAAAGCGGCGTTTAGCATTTCAGACACGACACATCTAATAGCGAAAAACGAATGGAACAATGACAATAGGTTCTTGTTGTGGGGAGACAATGTGCATGCTAAAAAGTACAATTTTTCACACTTCCGGCTACGATTGTGCTGATGCGCACATCTCGTCTCATCATTTACTACCAGATCATGATCGCGATACTAAAATTATTCCTGGGAACGTTTTAATGTCATTTCAAGGTCTACATCTATTCAAGTCTATAGCAATTATGACGACTCCTCAAACGTGTGTTGTGACTTTGTGACTAAATAAAAATTTTATAATTAACTAATGAGCTTCAATGGCTTAGTTCAGTACCTGAGGAAACTCTAAAACAGGAATTTTGTGTAATCTTAGCTTCTAAAAATGTTGCATGTTGTAAAGTTCGCATAACACTGACCATGCATGTTTGCAACGGGTAAAATATTGGATTAACCATTAGTGGTTTCGAGGATAAAGTCCAGCAAAAATGAACTATGATAAGAAATCCTATATGAATCCTTTCTTTGATGTTCACAGGATTCCGATGGCTCATAGAAGAATCATTAAAGTTTGCTCCGATGGAATGAGTTTGATTATTTATTCGCAAAACAAGCATGAACTATTATTCAAGATTAAACAAGGAAAGAGACGAAGTAAGAGTGAAAAAAAGAAGTTATTATTGTTATAAAGCATACACATCTTGCGCTCACTACACGGAGGTGATACAAGTAACTTTACATAAACCCAAATTAGACCAGGTTGAATTCCAACTTATATTTGAACATGATTTTAGACCTCCATCATGCACAACTTGGAACTTGTCTTCATCTTTAACTGCAATTATGCAACTAAATTTGGTATCCTGAAGTTTGGATTTATGTTTGCAAATGCAATCGAATTTTTACAAGTTTTCTAGTTTCAAGAATGTGCCAAAGTTTGCAAATATAAAACATGTTTTATTATTACATGTTACGGAGTATATATCATATCTTCATAAACATAAAGTACAGACAGAATTATAGATTAATGCATGGAAAAGAAATAATTGCTGAAATTCCCACGGGCTTTTCGCGTCACAGCCCAGTGAGTAGTCTACATACATAAAATGATAGCACCGATGCCATAGTTGTTTCAAGTTGTTTAAGTTTTGTTTTCAGTATATAGAGATGAGTATGTGCTAAAATTTCCCTAGTTCAAGCTCAAGGTCAGCAAGAGGCAAAAAATATTCGACACTTATGAATCAGACGTTTTTGTATTCCAACAAAAGTTTCTAGGAATGGAAAAATCTAGTTGCGAATTTGTCTACACCACATTCAGTTTGTAGTTTTTTTTTTTGTAGAAAAAGATATTGATCACAATAACTATACATTTATAATGAACAGTGATAGACGCGTAGAATAGGGATGAATTTGTAGCTTAAGCACAAAAAAAGAAAAGAAAAAAGAAATTAGTCATCCAATTAGTAAAAAAGGATTCAATTCAATGTGTTGGATGATAAATGTTAATTATAATGACGACCGGGCTGTCGCAAACCTTATAACGTTGATTACTTCCTTCATTGTTGACTGCGACTCGTGTTCTCAAAGTCTCACCTCATGTACTTTTTTTCATACTCAGATCAGATTCAGAACCCTCATACCAAACGCTAAATGAATGCGCTGAGGTTCTAACAGAATGGTTTGTCAAGCATGAAAATTTATTTAAGTACATACATTATTTTACGTTACCGTATAATTGAAAATTAGAATTAAGCAAACCAGTCGGGCGTATTGACTATCGCAAAACCTTTAACCAACGGAAATGCGTCATTGCTAGAGCCATTTATAAATCATCTCCAACACCACTTACTTAGACTAGCAGCCTTTCTGTTGTCTGTCAGTCAGCTTTATTAAAGCATGAAAAAAAATAAGTTTACCTGGACAACTTTGCTAGTTGAGAATGTAAGATAAATTACCCAAAACTCCAAAGAATCCAAAGTATGACCAAGAATGCAATAGTTTATTAGTTAATAATAGGTAATTAGGGTTGTTTGGTATGTAATAATTTGGGAAGCAGGAGCTTATCGAGCTCATGAATTCATATGATTCCAGTTTGTCTCCACCAATACGTGACACGGCAAGATTTGATTATCTTGTCATGTGCCTGTCCTAACACAGCTCAGTTTACTCTGGCCATTTCAGCATCATCTTTTGACCAACGCTTCTTTGGCTTTCCAGCACTTTCTAGCACTGAATAAGAAGATAAAGATGATGGTGAAAGAGTTGTAAGCACAGTTGTATTATGCACATGTTCCCAAATTTATAATGACAAACCTTGGCTGAATTTTAATTCTTTTATTAGCCGTATCCCTATGCCCATGACACTATCAGAGGTATGATAATCGTATATAGACTCAAAGTTTCAAGAACTCAAAATAAATCAGAATGGATAAATTGAATAAATATGAATTGTAGTACCAAATAGCACAATTATACACCACAATAGAAATGTCTAAACTAGAAACTGGAGGAGGAGATGGAGTGGAAGAAATTTTGAATGAGCCGTTTGAAAATCACGACATGGGATGTTTTGGTATTCGAAGTGGTCAATATACTCTGAAAAAGCTACACATGGATCAGTAAGATGTCAAACAAAAGTACTTTAAAATGGCCATTATATAATATCCATACAAATTTAAACGTTCTCACAATTATTTATAGCAAGCTTCCATCAATTTTTCGCTTGTTAACTCCGAAAGGATGTTTACATCTTCAGGAAGAATCTTGGAATGCATTTCCTTATTGTCGGACTATACTAACGGTATAGTTATGGATGGGAAAAAAATCTCACAGCTTTTACACCAATCATCATGTTTAACTTCATTTATTTAAGCAGAACGATTATCTTAATGGACGTTTGACCATTACGATTGAGTCTGTACATTTACCTGACCGAGGAGACAATCCCAATGCTCTAAACCTTCCTCCAGAAAAACTCAGTGTGCGAGAAGTCATTTTCATCGACATTGCAAAAAACCAAGGCAGTGGTGAGGACGCATCGACAAGTCATAATCAAATAACTCAAGCTGTCAGTACAAAAGCCGGTCGGGGCCCTTTGCAGCCAAATTGGTATAGTGACGTATGTTCGAGAATCCCAGTCCATGTGTGTTCAACTATAAAACATCTTTTACTACTAACATCAGTGACTTCTTTAAAAAATATGGTATATTTTAGAATGAGCCAGTGATGACATGTTATAAATTGGTGACGGTCGAAGTTAGAATTTTTGGACTTTCGAATCGACTGGAATCATTTATCTTAACAAATCAACAAAAAATATTTACATCATTTCATCGGTAAATTGCATTAATTTTCACAACATCATGTCTAAATATAGTTTAAGAAAAGGCCGCAATAATGACAACCGTGAATCGATCTTAGGAGAATGTACATGTATATGGATAACTGGTACGGACTCACCATTGATGAAATTAGACAACTTGAGCGTGAAACATCACAAGAGCTTGAGAAAGTGTGTTTTTTTTCGTGTTACTACTACTTTTTTCATAAGCATTCTACTGACATTTAAAAATTTTGATTCAGCAACGCAAGTGTGGAGAGCTGCGGGGAACAACTGCTGCGGATTAACACTGGAACGTTAAAATCATGAAGCCGTAGAAAAATTCTAGATTGACATTAAAAACTAAAATATGTACTAGTAATTAAAACAAATCCGTCTTTTCCCCTCAAAATGTTTTAAAATAATCATAGCTTTTCTTACTTTACCGTTGATGGGAAATATTAGGCTCAATGAAGCTCACACTCCACACATTTGGAAATTTTTATTTTTCATCCTCCTAACTCTTAAGTAATGACACGAATATTATATACGTCAAACGTGATAATGTTAATTCAACTTTTTATTAACAAAGTCTAGTACTATATATTCACCAGTACCATGTAATAATTTGCTATGCTGTTATACAGCTAGATTTAACTCATAAGATAGCTATTTATAAAAGTATTTGCAGGTTGATTTTGTCAGTGATTATGATTAATCGAGGGAGAGGAATAGGTGTAATATTAAACAAACAATAACTACCTATATATAAAGTTATAAAAAGCACCACGGTGAGCTGAACCCATGTAAATAAGAGAAGCAATAAAATGACAAGTAGTCGTCAGATTTGTAATACAAAGTGTCGGGACAGTCTGCAAATAGTAAATATACAATTCTACCTTTACTGGTGCGCGTCTTCTAACTACTACGTGTGTTTTTTATTTAATTTTTATATATCATTAACATTACATACTTATTATTCCGTGTCTTTTGCAACTCGCACTAATATTTTTCATTCGGTTCATAAATTTTTGCACACGGTTTAAATATGTAATTTGCACGGCACTAATAATCTAACTCTCACAACATTTCATACTAATGTCCACAATCATGGTTGATCACGAATGAAATCAGTTAACTTTGTGTTGTACATCTGAATTTACATTTCTCGGTTGGGACGGAAATTAACTGAGCTTCCTCGACTGCAACCAAATTTAAAACATTATAGTGAAGAATAAGGGCTTCAGAATCATGTCATCATCAAAAGGTAAGCTCGATGTGAATATTTAAAACAGGTAGCCTTGAATTTGTAACTTTTCTATAACTAATGATTTGACATTTTTCTTGAAATTAGCAACCCTCAATCTCGAATGTAGCTGCTGTGGGGAAAACTGCACATGTGGTGCCGGTAAAGGACCCCGACCAAATTGCTGTAAAGAAAAGAATTGCTGTGCAGAGAAAACCAGCAATTCCTCCTCCTGTTGTACTTGTTGTGGGCCAGGATTGTGTTTGCAATGAAGGATCGTGTCCTCCGTGCTGCAATAATAAGCCTTGCTGCAAATCATGAATCGAATTTAAGAATCTTCTGTAATTAATAATTATAATGTACTACATATTTAAGTTCTGAAATGGGAATTCCATAAACGGTCGATAAACTGCTTTTCTATGTTTCGATTGATTGATACAAGAAAAAGGTTGAAAAAATCGACCATGATTCTCGACTCGAGTCTGTTCACTTCCTTTGTAACTTATGATGTACACACAAATCAATCATACATCTTCCTTTCGTGAAAGCATGAAAAAGGAGAATAATACTATGTACCATGATATTCGCGTTGCTTTTTCTTGAAATAATAACCCTCCCAAATCTATTAATAGAAATCACAAGATTATGCTTCCTCCACAAAGCGAATGCACCTATGTGTATCTATCTACACCTTTTAATTCTTTGGGATGTGAACTCATCTTTAGTTTTGCAAGTCATGTGATTCGAAGAACATCACGGGATCAAAATCTCTGTATAAAAACTGTTTTTAGAGTTTCGTTGCGCGCAGAAAATTCTGAAAATCATATTGAGAATGTCCGATTTAATTGCCAGAAACGATCATGTAAGAATATTTTAAGATACATATATGAATTTAGTCTTAAGACGTTTTTGAAAACCGTCTTGTGATATATTTTCAACAGCTTGTGGAAAAAATTCTTTCTTTCTGTGGAACAAAAACATTACTGCAATGTCGTGTTGCCTGCAGACTATGGGCAGAGGAGTCAACAAGAATTCTTCGAAGGAGAGGCATTACAATTGCTTTTAGATCAATTGAAGACGTAGAAGAATTCATTCATGTGCCTCGGCCAACTTCTAAAATCTTCACAAATTTTCTCATTGATATCCCATCACTGCGGCATCCGTTCCTTAACGATGAAAGATTGGAAATGCCAATCCAGGTCATTGACTTGTTGGATATATGCAATCAAGACATACAAGAACTTAAATTTTGGTATACTCCAATAACACAACAAGGAGCCCCAACTACAGATGCTGAAGGCGAGATTAATGCTTTCGAAGGCGACGAATTGGAAATTGATGGACAAAATCTACAATCATTAAATTTAAGAATAGAGGAAACGGCGGAGTTGCCAAATTTAGAAAGTCTTCAGCTTCTGTCAAATTATGTTCATCTAGCTGGAGTTGGACCACAGGCTCCACCTAATTTGGTTCTCCCACATAGAATGCCAAAATACTTTTCATGCTTAAAACTGCGTAACTTGCGTTCTCTGAGTGTACAGCACTTATATGACACTGATTGCTCCTCCACAATAATCAGCATTTTGAAAGGTTCCAAAAGAAATCTGGAATTCTTAAAAATCCCAGTGAAACCCTTTGTGGAACTAGTACAGGATCCCTCAGTGCTCCTTACCAGTTTGGTTGAGCTGGATTTGCTTGGAATCTTTCATGGCTTCTCCAGTGCTACAGATGAAACATTGTCTTCTGTCATTCGGCATTGTCCAAATTTAAAAAAGCTCGGGATTGAATTTAGTTTTCGCACAACACCTACCAAAATGCAAGAATTGTGGAGGATCCTCGCAAAGTCTTTAGAAGAATTAAAATGTACTATTCAAGACCGGAACTTACTAGCAAGACAAATTGTCCGAACGGACTTTGTCTTTCCTGAGATGCTTGCCCTCAAAAGTTTGCAAATGCGTTGGGCCAACCCGGGCTTAATTTACTACATTGACAGACTACCGGCTCTGAAGGAACTCATGCTTGATACTGTGTGGACTAGAAAAATTCCTGGAAACCTTTTCCCGAACGGACAAGCTTTTCAAGACGGAATGTCCGCTTATGGACAATTAGTTTCATTAAAGTTGACAGAGAGCATAAACCCTGGTCAAGTGAAAGTATTTGCACGCTATTTCCCCAATCTTAAAATGTTGGGATGCTCATTTGATTCCAATGAAGCACTAAGAAATGTGTATGCGAACATGCGCTCTTTGAAGTGGTTGATTGTCGAGAGGAGGTCGAGCGTTACAGAATCAGAGGGAATATGTGGGCTAGAAGAAAATGATTTGAAGATGAACACGGAGAATTTTTTTGAACATTTAAAAAGTCCTACAAACGTTCCATTGAATCCGCACGACAAGCGAATGCCGTCGATTTCAGACNCGAGCGTTACAGAATCAGAGGGAATATGTGGGCTAGAAGAAAATGATTTGAAGATGAACACGGAGAATTTTTTTGAACATTTAAAAAGTCCTACAAACGTTCCATTGAATCCGCACGACAAGCGAATGCCGTCGATTTCAGACCTGAAAGGTATGTATGTCATGTCATGTTAGAACGTAGAATGATGCCAAACACTTTAGTGTAGCCCTTTAATTGGATAACTTTTCTTTCTACTATTTTTTTCTTCAAACGTTTGTCTAGATCTAGAAACACTGGAGCTCTGTCAGTTAGGGGGCACTTGGCAATCACTTATTTTTGGAGTTTTGAATCTACCTAGTTTAAAATCACTTGTGATACAGGTAACGTAAAAACTAGATTTAAAGAATTAAAGTTGGCGTGATGTATACACTTACATAGCACATAATTAAATAATAACATGACAAAACACTGATTAATTCATTCAGAGCAAAGCATTCAAGGACGTCCCGTTTTTTTCTGGAGGAGATGGTGAGGTGCAAGTGCAGCTTTCTTCGATACAGCTCATTGCGAAACGTTTGCAATCACTTCGAAGAAAATAATATGACAAAACACTGATTAATTCATTCAGAGCAAAGCATTCAAGGACGTCCCGTTTTTTTCTGGAGGAGATGGTGAGGTGCAAGTGCATCTTTCTTCGATACAGCTCATTGCGAAACGTTTGCAATCACTTCGAAGTCTTACATTATGGATCCGACATAGCTCAGAACGACCATCCATCCATGAAATTCGTCAAATCGAAAATGCTATACCCTTTCTCAATGAAATTAGCATATTGAATCATAGTTTATGTGGTATTTAAAATACTATTTATCGTTTTTGTACGACAGCTTCGATGTATAAATGATTAAATAATAGTAAAATACAATGACATGACAAATATATTATGCAAGTACTTCACTTTATTTTACGTTTGACTTAATTTTCCAACATCCTCATTTTTAGACATTTCAATTTCAACCTGAACTCAAGTCAAGCTAGAGTGTAGAAGCGAGGGAATGATATAGCCATATGTGGTAGCGCGTGCAAAGCTCTTCATTTACGTACTTACTATTATGGTGTTCACTTGGGTCACATTTTTTCTGTCTTCGGTAACCACCACTCAACTCAACAACAAGTAATGCGAGGAAAGCAAAAGCGGAAACTTATCAAACTTCAAACTACTGTGGGCGAAACTCTTGGGTAGTACTTATCTTAAGTTGTCAAGCAATATTATTATCTCAATTTTCTACTTGGGAAGTGTTTAGGCTTAAGTATAAGCTTACTTTGAATTTATGTTTTGTGTAAATGCACTGGTGATACATATTTTGTGTTAGGTCTGATGGAGGCAGTCAAAGACGAGTTATCAACTATTAAAATGAGTGAACAAGATTCAACGTCAGTGATAATCCCTGAGACCGGTGGCAGTGGGGATAACCAAAAACTGGTTGGAGGTGCCCAACAACAAGAACTACATCTGTTTGAGATCTACAAAGCGGAAGGGAATGCTTTGGTGAAAGCTGAAAAGTTTTCTGAAGCTCTCCAAAAATATGATGAAGCATGGAACCATTGCAGAACAGATGATGATCGCGCCATGATACTCAATAATCGTGGTGTGGTTCACGAGAAATTGGTTAGTGAAGGTTTTAGAAAGCTTTTGTATTTCATGATTTATGTAGTTTTATCAGTTTTATGTTGAATCCTTAATAATTTACATATTGTAGGGTGACACTGAGAAAGCTATCGAAATTTT
>JAHZMX010000132.1:0-11375 GCA_027743895.1 Seira musarum
TTAAGAAGAGCTGATAGGTGATCAAACTTAAAACTGACATATATTTTACACAGAGACTATTTATATTTATTTGCTGAAGTATTTCGTTTTAATTTACGCACAACACAAGACTACAATAATGCTACCAATTCCGGTTTTGCTAGTGGAGGATTAAATTTCCCTGAATGAATTTTTCTTTTCCTTTTTGCTGCCGTTCACTCCAGGAGTCGTCGCATTTAACAACTTCTTTCCTTTATTAAACATGACTGATCATTTCGCAAGCGTGAACGTTTAAGCCCAATGTAATAACTTGCAATTACATTTATTATCTTCATAGTAAGTAAATGAGAGGACACTGTATCTATAAAAAATATTCCTAGTCTAGTTATATATCCTTTTTCATGGTTCAGTTAATCCCGTAAAATTTTCAAGAAACATGGCTGATTAAAATGAATAAAAACCCGACTTCTTCAGGCATGTTGTAAGCATGGAATGGAAGTAAGTAGGTTGCTTCTAAACAGTTTCTTTCATTTCATCATAATTTGAGGCGGCTTCACAAAAAAGACAACCAACCTCACAACAATCACAATGCTCATCGTCATCATTATTTATGCATGTGAACATTCAAGTTTATTGTGTATCTCTTCATTTTATTTCTCCATGAGCATAATAATCAGTGGACAAGTCGTCGTAAGTCGTAACAATTTATTTTGTCACAGTGGTGCTAGTAGCTACATATTCTCTTTTTTTTCTCTCGCCCGCTGCTACAAGTCTCTGGTTATTATAGGCAGGCGGGTCATAGAAAAGTTGATCTTCTCATTATTTGACTTTTTTAAACACTCTAAATGTAAGCAGGATATTATCATATTGAAGCATTTGTTTTCATCACTGACAACGACAACATTGCTGAAAAGTTCATTTCGGAGGATTCACCAGAACAAGTGATACAGACACGTAAGGGAAAAGAATGCTTATATGTAAAGTAATGACTCCATGTTATGTTTAAGGACGATTTAGAAATAAAGCTAGCGACAGGTGAACACTCACCTAGGGAGGAAATTGATGGCTCAGTAAGGATATTTCAATTTGTAATGTTTATGAATGTTGTTGTTTTTTGGTAAAATGGACCACTCCTATCAGCGTTCATGAATTCATAGGATTGTTCCCAACTTTTAAAATTCTTAATAAGTTCTGCTAATAATGATCTCTACTATGTATTGCAAGGGAATATCTGAATTATTCTGAATCATAATCTTAGTGAATCGAAATCAGCAGAGAGTTTCCATTTTGTTTCGTTTCGTTACAACTAAAACAGAAATGGCTGCCAAGTATACACCAAGATCGGGTGCAATCCGCAAAATCAAATGTAAACTTCCTATTTTTCGTGAAGAGGAATTTCGTGGTTCAGACTTACACGATGTACTAAATATTGCAAAAGAAATGGCGGACGATGCGGAGAAAGTTGGTGTTAGGGAAATTGATGACAGATGTAAAAGAAAAAAAGTTGAAAAAAAGGTACTGACATATCAAAAAGTAATTCTGAAAACCATTATGTAAAATGCAAGTAATATAAAATGCTTTTAAACGTAAAAAGTAGTTTTCTTATTTCTGAAAAAAATGTCTTTTGTAATTTTTATGTATTTCACAGGGCTCGGGGCTAATTGAGATTACCAACATTCCTGCTTCAACCAAGCAAAATGAAAATCTTGACGAAAGTGAAAATGCAAAAGTTCCTGATCATGTTTATGATAAACTGTATCCTGCAAAAGTGAAGTTACCTAAATTTCCGGTAAAATCTGGAGCTGGTACTTAATTTCTTCTTTAAAAATCAAATTAAAATGTTCGATTTGGGCATGATGTATTACTTTTAAACGTAAAAAGTAGTTTTCTTATTTCTGAAAAAAATGTCTTTTGTAATTTTTATGTATTTCCAGGGCTCGGGGCTAATTGAGATTACCAACATTCCTGCTTCAACCAAGCAAAATGAAAATTTTGACGAAAGTGAAAATGCAAAAGTCCCTGATCAGATTTATGATAAACTGTATCCTGCAAAAGTGAAATTACCTAAATTTCCGGTAAAATCTGGAGCTGGTACTTAATTTCTTCTTTAAAAATCAAATTAAAATGTTCGATTTGGGCATGATGTATTAATTTGTTCTATTGAACCATGTTAGGAAAAGAATACACTAAAATCAGCAAATTTGAGGATGATACATCAGATTATGACATGGACTCGGAAGACGAAGAGTGGCTACAACAGCATCCGGAATACAATATTACGCCGAATAGAGTAAGGTTTCTAAAACTAAAATGGGGGAAATTGTGTAGACGTGCAAAATGATGTTCAGTCCAAATTTTAATTCGGTGTATTTGTTTTTTAATAGCTTGAATATATTTTTACTCAACTGAACAAGAGAAACACTCATGTAGTGGGAAAGGCTATAACTGCATTTCGTCCCCCCTACCGTGGAGATTTTAGCCGTGTCTTTCCGTATTGGAAAGAAAAGCGCTATCATAATGTAGGTAGATAATATCTGATTTTATTGGCAGTATTAAATAGTTGTGCTACATTTGTATGGTTTAACAATTCGCGTGAACAGAGAAATGTGTCGACCTTTAAACCAAAAATAAATTGTAGTGGAAAGGAAGTCCGAAATTTTGGAAAAGATCCGTACATAGTGTTTTTATCAAACCCGGACCGTCCCCTTCGAGATGAGAAGGTGACGAGGGCATCAAAAGAGACCAAATCATCATGTCTAGCTTTGATTGCCGAGAAAAGAAAGATGTTAAAAGAATTCCGAGAGATGGCTTTGAGTGAAATTAAGAATGCTGAAAACTTGCGACATGGGATTTTGAAAAGCATTCAAGAGATGAATGAACGGTGAGTTCAGATGCCGTTTAGGGCTACGTAATGGTATTTACTTGATTAATATTATTGGGGTTAATTTGATTTGGTCATAGGTACCAAGCAATCAAAAATGATAATCCCGAAGATGACTCGGAAATCGATCAAAACAACAATCAAACGTCAGAATTCCCTGAATATCCGAATGCCTATCATACTAGCTCTCGTACTCGTACCGGCAATGAAACACTGTCATCTTCATTTACGAACAAACCTGTCCATCTTTCCGCTCTTTCCACCCTGTCACAAAATATTCCACCAAATATTTTCAGCCATACCGTTACAACATCACCCTCTCATGACCGACCTGGGTCGCCGGCTTCAAAAAAGCGCTGGAAGTTTGAAAGATTTCTAAACCTACAATCCTCGCCTACATTGTGTTCAACCCAAACTAAGGGACAAATGACTAAAGAAAATGAACCTGATGAACTATTGCCGATCAGCGATCTTAATTTGCTACAAATGTTTCCCCAAAAGAGTAGTGCTGTAAGTTGTTCAAAATTAGAAAACAAATTCGCAAGTTTTATGTTCAGAAGGAGTTATTTGTGTGACAGACCCCGCTCTTATGAAAGATTAACAATGTGACCGTGAAGTTTCGAGTGAATTTTGAAGATTGAAACATTGATTTGTCAGACATCAATTTTTGGCGAGGTTACGGTTACGGCTACGTTTCAGAATTTCATTCTGTAGTTTTCGTTACCCCGTATTAGTTCTACCGAAATACATGTTTTACTGTTTTATTGAAGTACAGACATATGTTTGATAGGTTTAGCTAGCCCTTCTGTATAGGCCAGGGCTACATGAAACTAACTGAGACATTTCAATTTTCAATTATTTTTATTCATTCTTTATGCTTTAGTGAACCGCATAAAAAGGTTTTATTAATTATTTTAAAGTAATTTTTATTTATAACTTGTGTGAAACTAAATAAAATGTTATTGATCAGGTAATTAAAGAAAGTAGATAAGTGCTAAAAAATGTACTTCAACCAAGGATCTTTTTTAATAATCGGAAAGACTGGATAAAATTCGTAGTGTATGGAATGGGCACGGCACCATGAAATGTTGTATTAATATCATTCTATCAAAGATTTCATTGACTACATAATCGTAAACTACTTTTAGGTACATATAAGGTTACCCAATTAAAACGCGAAAAATCACCCATGATTGCAAATTAGAATCTCATTCTCAGGCATACTGAAAGCACTTTCTACTTCTACTCAGCAACGGGTGTGGGCGCATCTCCAGACTCATCTTGAGGAGGGGCTGGAGACACGTTAGTCGTTTCACACAAATTTGTGCGATCGGTAGGATGTACTGGATGATTTAAATGGCTGAAATCTGGAGGGTTCTTCACGAATTCACCCAACTCATTCAAGCAAATTTTCCCATACTCCCATAGATCAGCATGTGCAGTTTTAAAATTTGCATACCAATCCTGGAACCTTCTCATATTTGGACAAGTCGAACTGAATAATCTCAAGACACACAGTTCCCAGGATCAAGGGGAGGTCAGCAATTGTCAAATTACCTATAAAAACCAAAAAGTAACCACTTTTTTTACAAGTCCTTGTCTTTGCTCACCATTAGAAGGTAAATGAACTTTACCTCCAGCCGCATAAATGCTCGCTTGTCTCGTCAAATACGTGTTGAATATATTGACAGCATGTTCCAGTTTCTTTAAGTTTGCTTCCGTCTTTGGGTAGGCGTAACATGCAGGAAGTATCTGGAAAGTAAAAAGTATTTTGTCAACATTTCATAAAGATGTGGATTGAATTCTTGCATGAGGAACTGGGGAACTCTAAAGAAAAGGAAACTCATTTATAGTAATTACTTTTTTAACAAGCAAGGGAAAGGGTCGAGCTTTATCTAAAAAGTTCATCGTTAATTAAGCTAGGAGATGAAAAAAAAAGCTTTTTGTAAATAATAAGCACTTGTTCCTTGTTCATCTTAATTGGAGGGCGTATGTATGAACTTTTTTGAACTTACGACGTAATCAACCACTGCTTTGTAATAAGTGGAAAGATGAAAAGCCAAGCGATGATTTACAATTGCGCGTTGTTGTGGGTCGGATGGATAAAAAGTTTCATCAACCTTATATTTCTCAGCCAGGTACTGGAGAATAGCCACACTGGAATAAATTAGAAAGCAAGTGTCGTTGAATCTAGTTCTATAAAAAGATTCATTCCATGCGTGTGTTACCTTTCACTCAAAAGAAATCCATTATCGTCCAAAACTGGCACCTCCCCTTGGGGATTTTTGTTCAGGTAGTCGTCTGAAAACTGTTCACCTTTCATGAAGTCCACATCAATGAGGTCATATTCTAGCCCCAAGTACTTCAAACCCATTCTCACCATCAAACATGGTGGACTGTCGGATAAATGGTAAAGCTTAAGACCCATCACGATTCCAACTCTTTTCCCACCTATCAATCAAGAAGAAACTCTTCTTATGAATTCCAAACTGGGAGTGGCATTATTGCATGAAGTTAGGAAAACAATAATATAATTTTTACTTTTTCCTGAAAGTTTACTAGTATTAGAAGTAGTTGTGGTTGCACTTGTAGGATTTTTAGTTGAGGCTGTCGAAACCACAACGTCGCTTCCTCCTGAGCCCTGAAGTTTTTCTGGTGGACTATTTGGGTCTTTGAATACAGCGTCTGACACTGCGTCAATCTTGCCTCTGTGAGAGCTGTAAAATTCCTTATCCTGGATAGTTCCAGTTTTTTGCTGCGTCAATTTGTTGTGAAAGACAGGACCCCACTGATTCAAGCACAATGAAAAAAATAGCTTTAATGTTTTCTGAGAAGAAGTCCTTGTCAGAAAGGAGGACAAAGTAGAATGAATTGAAAGACGGAAATGAATCAGTCTTGGTATGAAAAGGAGCGTAAAATCGATATGCTTTGTTAGTACGAAGACGAAGTATATTTTCTGTCTGCACTTTTTAATGCACAAAAAAATACACGACCAACGAGTTGATGATGTCATTTATGCAACGTTGCTGAAATATTAAAGCGTGAGAATTAACGCTTATTATGATTCCTCTCTGGGATAGTCAATGTGACAATGTTGTTCTTCGTATCAAAAGTGCATGTTGTGGCGATTTGGATGATTTTGCATTATTAACGAAACTGGTAAGCTCTAGGTTTTATACATTTGTCATAAGCGACATACAACAATAGGTTAGGTCTAATTTGAAATTTCGAACAGATAGAAACGAGGACGTGAGTTGACTGTCTGCCTTCAAAACTATTAAGGGATGCATACTTTTAAAAAGTTGAAGCCCGTCGCCATCAAATTATTATCTTTTCTTGTTGCATCCTTCGTTTCGATCACATAGCCTTTTTGGCTACAATGCAAGATTACTTCATATTATAAAATGTAATGAAGGGGCGCAACACGGAAGTGCATGATGAATTGAAAGTTGGTGGTCGGAGAATGTTTTCATATTCTCACGGCATGTTTCTTTTTTAATTTTTACTACTCCCTGCAGTTGCAAGGAAGATTTCAATATTATTAATTATTATAAAAAGCGGAAGCACCTCAAATAATTCTGATTTTGTGATTTAGATTAAGTCTGATAGTGATAAAAAAATTGAATACAAACTATGTCTCAATATGCCCCTAGAAATGAATGGTCTCCCACTACGATTAGAAGTGTTTTACTTACTTGTTTAATGGGAATTCAATTAGACCCCGAACAAAGAATTAACTTTGCACAAACACTTACAATAGTACGTGTCAAATAAACGTGAACACTGAATTTGAACTTTATCACATATTATGAGAATCAGGTACCAAAAAGTTTGAAAGATTCTTTACAATAGTTTTAAATACATATTTCCGAAATTATTTATCAGATTTAAAGTTCAAGCAATTAAGAAAGTAAACTATTAAAAAAAATAAGCGAGCACAACACGTTAGTTTAGAGTTTTTAATAATTTATCCAGATGTTACCCTACCCTCCGCTCTAGAGAAAATCGAATCTCAGACTGACCTCGACAAGCAGAATTTTCATGGCCGAATCATTTCCCAAGTTTCCACTTCCACTTTATGCCTACCTTACAGGGCATGCGATGCCATGTCAAAAGGTTGGTTATAAGCGAACATACCACCATCACTAATTTCTCTTACCAGAAAAAGAAATAAGAACGACAGCGACACTTTCCGTCAACCCGAAATAGTTCGGCAAGGGACTTCACACTTACCTTACCATTACCTTACTTACATTCTGTTTCATGCTTTTTACACGCTACAATTTTCATTCCAGGTTCATTTCCGGACGTTTACTTCTGTAGTGGTCAAGTCAAGTCATAGTCATTATAAGTCATAGCCAGTGCCGTTGGTAGATATTGCATAAGAAATGGAGTTGAGATTTTATATCCATCCGTAAGTAGTTTTTTTGGTGTTGGTCTCTTGAGCTTTTATGGCTAATTTCTAGAAACGCCTACTGTACAATTCCTAGAGGGTAATTATAAAAAAAGTCGCTTTTCCAGAAATAATGATAGGTACGCACACAATATAAATAAGCACGGCAGGTATAGTTTTTTTTTGTAAACATTTCAAAGAATTCATCGATCAGCAGAAAGAGCAATTTTTACTTCCTACAAAATTGTCAATGACCCTGCCCTTTGAAGTACGGGGAAGTTATAAGAACTGCATTGAGTTCACAGGAAACTTGGTAAAAAATGGACACCCCAAGACAAAGATTTATTACCGAGTTGGAAAGAGCAAATAACTAAAGTGCATGTTTACCTCCTACAACAACAGTCATTAAGGGACAAATATAAAAAACAGTTTTAATGGTTAAATGAAGGCGTATTAAGACTATATTATAAAGTAGGTACATTCATTAAACCTAAAAGTAAGTACTAAGAGATTTTAGTCGCTTGTTTGTAAAAAAATACGCTGGCTCGCAGAAAAGCTTTTAAAGCTGTTTATTTTCAATAGAAGAATTCCTGATTGACACTGAGCTTGCAAAAGGGGGCTATAATATCCGAATGGGATATCTCTGTGAGTTTGGAAATGTACATACTTATTTAATTGCCGTATATCGTATTTTATTTGGTCTTTGGTCGCTTTCCATATTTCGTTTGCGATTTCGCGAGTCTGAAAAGTCACGAGGTAAATAACATGCAAACCTTCAACCGAGTTTTTTATTTCAGTCCGTTCATTTATAGTAGAAAAATATTAAAATATTATGACTATAATTAGCTCGATCGAACGCATTATATATGCACCACGAAAGTGGCCAGTGCATTCATAATTTATCGTCTACGAATTAATATTGGAAAGACTGCATGGAGTTTGGAGGAATAATATTAAATTAGGCATCTGAATAATTCCAGTTTCGTGCAAGAAACCTTCCTTTTATCCGTTCTCTCAATTCTTATCCGTTTAAGTTGCATTGCATGTCATTTTAGAACCCTTCAAGATTAACGAATTCATTATATAATGTATAAAAAATAATTTCAAGATTAGCGAAAGTAGCAGCACGAAACTTTGTACCACTGCGTTGATGTATGAAAATGGCTTTGTTTTGTTTTGCACTAGAAAAAATAACAAATGTCCAAATGATTAGATCGTCCGATAACAATGGTTTGTATTAAAGCATTCTGTATCTGTCGAAAAAACACGCAATAGCAATCAAAGCAGCAAAAAGTTCGCACATGCATCTCTATACTTGAATTCATTAATAGTTTAATACTTTTTTTGGACAAATTAAAGGGTTCGTTGCCTGTTTTGATTCTTAACTAAAATTTTTATGTTATTTTCTTTACAATAAAATGGCTGGAATCCGTCATCAATGAATAAAAAAACCACGGGCTCTGGGGTGGTTGGGTCCAAATTCCAAATAAAAAATCAAGTTATATAACAAACCAGTTGGCTCTAAAAAGGCGAAAGAAGCTTTGCTTTTGTTGTAATTAATAGCAGGTGCCACTGACTCTAACAAAAAAATGTGATAAGAAAACGTCGAGACATTCCACTCATTTTCTACCTAATTCGTTTCCACCTATTACGTCAGCGATGGAGATAAGTGTATGTATTCCCATAGGTTAGGTTAAGTCAGTCAGTGAGTAAGCTTACAAATCATATTCAAATTTTTTTTTCTGGAATCTTCCATCTAAAAAGGATGGGTTTATTGTATACTGAAGAATTTTCTGCAATTGCAAGCTCTATTGAGGATCTCATCACTTTTCCTTTCTGGTAAATAAAATATACAGCGAGAGGAAGCAGCATGTGTTACATTACGTTTTATGTGAAACGAAAACCATTAGATATTCGAGCAAGCTTTTGAATCTCAAGGTCATATTCATGTAGACAGATTCCCAATGTCAATATGGTCATTTTGACAAAAAACTAAATTATTTTTTTTCACACCATCCATTCATAGCCAGAATCAGGGTGTTTGGCTCATACATAATTGGTCAAACATGAGCCAAACCCCCACCAACAGGTTCTTAACATTTTAAATCCTTTTGAAGATGAACTAAAAATGCTGTGAGGCTGGCATAAACACTTATCCACATGGCCAGTGTTACTTCTATCATACATGTCATTAGTCCAATAATGTATTTTCGGTTCTTTCACTTTCAAGTAAATAAATTGATTTGATTAAATCATTAAAGGATTGTACATGAGACCTAATGCATCACAATTTGATTGAATGACTGACAAAATCCCGACAAACATGCAACCTCTATCAGTTTTTTTTATCCAGCTAATTATGAAGATTGCCCAACTTTTTAACTTAACACAGAAGTCGTGCATTCAATATTAGGAAGTATATTTTTGTAGCTAAACGGATACACGAATACTTCACTTCTGTTCTGAAGTAAATGAATTTGAGCACGCGAGTTTTTTTATTGACAACTGCATACTTAAGTGTGGTTTGAGCTTATTTTTCAAACGTTTAAATGTGACTCATTTTAAACGAATGATTGGATGAGAATAGGTACATGTGACTATGTGACATTGATTCATGACGTCTGTCAGCCTTCATGACGGGCTTAATTGACCACCCGCTTTATGAAAAGAGCAAATAGTGTTTGGCCATTATATAATTTCATAGGTTGTTTCTCCAGTCGTTTCTTTGTGGATCCTCTGCCTCACATTTTTCTTGTTTGCCTTCAACTTCACCCACATAAACGTTCTGCTTCGAGTCGGGTGGATATTTTTGTTGTTTTCTGAAACCAGTAAATCTGCATAAAAATGAATTGATCACAATGGAAATTCAAACCATTGCATAAAGATGAGATGAAATGTGGGTTCGTTCGTCATATAATAAAAAAGTAAGACCAGGTACATCCATCCATCCAGATTTTTCCATCCAGGCATACCTATTTTTACAGAAAGCAAAAGGAGAATTTGGAAATATGTGCAATAACATCTGGATTATGATTTTATGATGCACTGAAGCATAAACCTACTATAATACTCATACGTATTTTAGCTAAGGCATTTCACAGTCTTCTTTTTCCCTTTTAGCGACTTTGTACGAAAGATTCAAATGTCATGTACAATTGGAATTATGTACTAAAAACTGATTTTGACAAACCAAACATTTCCATTGCATTTATCATTTATGTTAAGTATTCACTCATATTACATTTCATGTAATAAACAAGAATTTAAAAAATAAAAATAAAAAAACGTTGAAGCCTTGATATTGCTATTTGTCTATCCTAAAAAGCACAGTCGTCACACCACTAAACTACTTTTTTTCTCTTCCTCACACACTCACTCCGGCATTCCACGCTCCACACTATCTCGAGTTTTGACTGATTTTCGTGCTGTGTGCATAATATGCCGGCTTAAAAAGTACTTCTGATTCTCCAGTCCCACCAGTTTCACTGTCAGTCGATTTTGAGTTGTACATCCGTGTGGTCGCTTCTCATTGTCTCTTGGCTTTGTAATTTTCCATTTCAGAAAATTTAACGGCAAAATTTTGCGTTGACAGCCACTTACTCTTTGTTTTCAAGCTTTGATAATTCTTCTGAAAACGGTAAGACAAGTTTGCTCATTAATTAGCGTCTTTTGTCATCCAGTAATTTATCCAGTTTCCCGGTATTTAAAACCGCTATGCATACAACATTTTAGTAGACATTTCTGGCCAATACAGCGTTGCACAAGATATACCTGATGACCCTTACCAAAGTCATGATTGTAATCGATGGTCACAATTAGGTCAGTCTTACAGGGTACTATGTGTTTTTATTCGTGTCGGACATTTCGTTACAGCTCAGGAAGAAGCACTTCAAAATCGATTACTTTTATAACGATAATGTATAAGAATTCAAGGCGTGAAATTGATCTACTTATCTCTCAGAAATTCATGTAAGCTATAATTCTTGACTGAAGCCATACTTTTGCATACACATTTTTTCGTTTTCATACCTAAGGAGAGAAATTCATATCTGTTCCCCACAATCATTTTGCTGGAAATAATTGATTGTCATTTAAGTTAATTTACATATTTACGGTCATAGG
>JAHZMX010000133.1:0-32505 GCA_027743895.1 Seira musarum
CTTGACGTGATTAGGTATTCATCTTGTCATATCTCTATACTCGACTCATTCCCTGTTCGCCTATTTAGGTCAGCACGATTGCAAGTGTCCTTGTGTGGTAGTTGGTGAGACGGGGGGAGAAAAGCCGGAGCTTTTTATGTGTCCCCTCCTTTCTTCCTTAATCCGACAATAATTTCCTTCAACTTATTTTACATTCCATGGTGTAACGTAACGTGTGTGGTGTATTCAACTACCATCACCTCATATCTCATATATTTTTTTCTACTTAAATTATGTGAGAAAGTTGGGGAAATGTCAAAAAAATGTCTTTTTTTGAAATGATGTAGTGCATGCATAACACAACTTTTTTGTAAGAAAGAAAAAATCTTCTGTCCCATTTTCCGCAGCAGCAGATGAGTATGGGAAGGAGGAGCTGGGGAAAAAATGGAAAGGAAGGAATTTTTTCTCCTTTTCTTTAAAAAATATTGCTGAGGACGAGAACAAGGAAAGAACATTGAAGTGAACTTATAAAAAAAAGTTTTCCTTTTTTTTGCTCCAAAGAATATGTTTGGTTCATTTCTTTCATTTGCCAAGATGACTTATGCCCTTTTTCATGCATAATTCTAGGCAGGTTTTCCTCTCATACTATTTTATATCATCATCACAGCATCGTCATTATCTCTAGATTTATCTTGTTATGCTGCTCCTGCCTTCCTTAAGAATGTGTACAAAAAAAGAAAAGTTGTCTGCGTGCTTCCTGAACTTCCCTAACTAGCGAAATGAGAGGAAAAAAAGAAAAGAAAAAAAAAGTACAGCTATTCATATTGCTCCTATGCTGGGCCTCTGGTTTTGTGAAGGGAGAGGGAGAGCAATAAGAAAATTATTATGGCTTATGGCATCATTATTATTGTGTGCATGAGAGACATTAACTCATCCCATTTTTTGAAGAAAGAGGGATTGTGGTGGGGGTACCTATGATGCTGCTATGTAAGTATTGAACTTTTCCTTTAAAAAACTTTTACGGAGGAAGGAGACCACGTGAATACTACATGAGCAATAAGCGATATTATGATGATGATGAGCATGTGGAAAAAATTATTATGGTTGGATGAATGAAGAAGAGTGGGTAGTGAGGAACATTTGATGTTTTGAAGTCAAAAGTAGTGGTCTCTTGTAACAGCGTTTTATAAAAGTTGTACTTTATGATTAGTTTGCTCTGGAATGAGATGCTACAGTGGTTGGTGCTGATTAAAATTAGAATGAGAAGCTTCCGGTGGCAAAAATTAATAGATCCATTCAAGATTGGTTTACAATTTGATTTGAGCCCTGTAATTTTAAATCTCAGATTTTTTTCCTTTACATATATTTTTAGGGCACGGTATCACATGGTTTTATGTGCTTGTTTTAGTACGTCTGTCCATTTGTTTGACTTTCAGAATGTTTAGTTTTCATCGTTAGAAGGAACTTTCCGACAGTAATGCTTAGCCTTTTGTCTTCTTTGCAATACATCATATTGTCAAGCTCCATATCATGCACCATAATCTGTTTCTTTTGTCGTTTCATCAAGATCCGAGAGACGACTTTTGGTTTGATGATAAAACCCTCATATTTCATCATATTCGTATTTTATGCTTTCTCCACATTTTCTCTCTCCTTCAAACTTCAAATCTTTGAAACCAAACCACACCATAGCTTAGCTAGCATCAGTTTGTCGAAACTCGTTAATACAACCGCTTTCTTGAGAAACCTAACTCCCAACAATGCGATCAGATACTATTCGCATATGACACATTCACAAAGCAAAAAAAAATCCCCGAATGGATGAGATGCTGAATAAGCATCCCGTAACCAAAATAACCACACACGCACTCACTCACATCCGCATTCACTTCATAAAAACGATCCATACATACATCGAAAAGGAGGAAGTTGGATGTGAAAGGGCAAGTGAAATCGTTTCAAACGATGATATGATGACTTGTACAATGATAGTGCTATCATATTGCAACTTTCTCCTTTTTTCCATGTCAATCCTTCCTGGAGAAAATAAAGTATTTCGTATTTATTTTCTCCAGCTGAATAAAGGGAAGGTGACACATATTAAGTGAGGAAAAGTATATTCATAAACCTTAATAGCCACGAAAATAATAGCTCTATTGATTTTCCTATACTTATATGAGAAATACTGATACGATCCATAAACCAAACCACACCACACATTCCGTTTTTTTTGTTCACTTAACCCTCTTAATTCCTTCCCTGATTCGATATCGGCGATAGAGAAGTCCAAAAGGGCTGTAATGCATCATCCGCATTCAACCTCTACCTACAACTACAGGAAAAGTAGTGGTAGTAGTCGCAACAACAACAAAAAAACTCTAGCTCATCTTCTGCTCCTTAGCATTTTCATAGTCTCTATAATTGTAATTTTCTTCTTTTTCAAACGAAAATGTACGTATACGTAGAATTTTCCTATACTTATATGAGAAATACTGATACGATCCATAAACCAAACCACACCACACACATTCCATTTTTTTGTTCACTTAACCCTCTTAATTCCTTCCATGATTCGATATCGGCGATAGGAGAGAAGTCCAAAAGGGCTGTAATGCATCATCCGCATTCAACCTCTACCTATAACTACAGGAGAAGTAGTGGTAGTAGTCGCAACAACAACAAAAAAACTCTAGCTTGGCTTTGGTTATCTTCTGCTCCTTAGCATTTTCATAGTCTCTATAATTGTAATTTTCTTCTTTTTCAAACGAAAATGTACGTATACGTAGTCTTCAGCAAGCGCATCTATTATTCTCATTCCATTCTTCTCTCGCCTCAGTCTTGGCTTCAAGATTATTGGAGGAAAGTTCTCATTTCCCATTCTACTTGACATCTCCTGTCCTTTTGATAAATGTACGAGAGTAGATTGAGCGAACAACTATCTATCTGCTCCCCACCAGAAAAATGAATATAGAATTTCTTCTGTAGCTTTTACTATTCAATTCAATTCATATTGCACCAAAAAGTGATAAGGGTTTTTGCTCAACAATTTTTTTAGCTTTACCTTCCCTTCCTCAAGGAATAATGGACGAGACCAATTGGAAATTGTAATTGTCCGGACTGTAGTCCGATTGTAGTATCCAGTGGAATTTTCAGTTTTTCTCTTTTTTTGGTCAAGAACGCAGAAAAAATGCGATAAGATAAATCCAGTTGGTGGTGGGGCAATGCGAGAAGAATGGTATTTCTTAATGACTTGCTTTCGTAAGCCTTGTCATATTCTGACCTGTGGGTATCATCCATTTTTTGAAGATTGTTATCGTACATTTCGGTCACGCGATATAAGATGATTCGAACGTCCTACTGTCCCCACCAATTAACCAGAGAAAATTATCAAAAATGGATTACTTTTTTATCCCAATCGTATTAAAAATATAAATCGATTATTAATTGCAGTATTGTACCTTATGATGTAAAGACATTCTTTTTCCAAAGGATTGGCAGGACTGAAATTTCCCTTTTCTTTTGGGGAATGAGGTGAAATTTCTTTTGAAATGGCTAAAGTAAATGGAACATTTTTTTCGTATAAAAAGAGGAAAAACAAGAAAGCTGAGAAAACAAGTTCTTAATAGCTTCTTTGTAAAAGAAACTTCTTTTGAGTTTGTGCATTGGCCTGGTCACATATTGTCATATGAATGGAGGCATCTTGCCCGACAAGTCGGATGAAACGGAGACATTTGTCATATCATTCATCCGTAAAGAATAAAAAAATATTTTTAAAAGAAATCCCTTCATTTCTTTCTATCTGTACAATTGTAGTTGCATGTTTGTCTTTTGCAAAAAAAAAAAAAAAAATGTTTCATTCCTCCTGTTGGGATTCACGTATCCTTGAAAATACTTCAAAGTGATGAATAACTTCTCATTAAAGAAATTCTTTCTGTTTTTCCTCCATCGGATTGCCTCGCATACTCCCACGAAAAATAACTTTTTTTTTGTACCAGCGCATCATACAAAGCCATTTTTCAGAGGCATTAGTGCTTTTCCCGAAAATTGAGTATCAAAACAAAAAACTTTCTTTTTTTGTATAAATTCTTTTATTATATTTTTGGAGAGAACATCACCGTTATCGAACGGTATAACTGCTACATATGTATCATGCAGTAAAATCTGGCCTTTTTTCATGTCATCTTCATCCCTTCCTCCTCCTCCTCCGCAAAGGAAGAATAGAGGAGCAAAAGAAAGATGCAAGACATATGTCAGTAAATCAGCAAAATTGCTGTATTACAGATGGGAAAAAGTTTTTTTCTGGAGAAAATGGCTTCCTTCAGAAAGAGACACACATGACTGCCTCTGCTTTGAAAAAATATATCCACATCAACTATTCACGTTTTTTCCAAGTTTTTCCCGTGAAAAAGTGGAAGGAAAAAAGTCGGACTTTTTTGTTCCGCCGTATTCATGATGATGATGGCACTAGGTACCTCCCATTACTTGAAGCACAGAAATAGTACTTAAGGTAGTACACCTACATGCTTTTACAGAACCACTCGAATTCTTTTGTGACTTTTGATTCTCATCTCATTTTAAATATGCCTATTTAGACAGATAAATCCGGCTATATGATCAGAGTCTATGCGCTTTTGCAAAGGATTCCAGATTTCAGGTCTTACTTGACATCCTTGATGTAAAATTGTTATCGTTCGAAACATATACTTATAAATCACCCAAAATCACAATACCATGAAATGCAAAAGACAATTATAGATGTTACATCTTCATGAAATAGAACGACCTCAGAATTGATTGTAATTAGCTTAACGTAATTATGAGATGGAAAGCAAGTACAACTGTGGTTAAGATACTTTTGGAATAGTTATGGGCGAGTCAGGTGTGTAGGACATAAAACAAAGATTGGAACTGGGATGATATGACCTTCTTTGGAATGGCTTTAGCAAACCACAAATATTTCTTTTAGGATTGAACGCTGCCATAAGTTATCTTCCGAACTATTAAATAATCAATTTGGGTTTCTCTTTTATTTTCAGTTGACAGATGAAGGTTGCAGCGGTGCTCCGACCACCACTGTAATCGGCGAACATTGTGAAAATCTAACTACTACAGGAAAAGCAGTAGCATCTGCATCATCATCAGAAGCATCCGCTTCAACTACTTTTAGTTCTACTTATCATCCTCCCAACGAGAAGGGAAAAGTCTTTGGGAATCCCGACGGAGAAGAAGAAAAAGAGGAGAAAGCTTCAACAAAAGAGGCAGAGACAATGGAAGAAACCATTGGGAGAGGGGATCGTTCTGTGGTAGAAACGGTGACGGTGACAAGCCCAGAAAAAGAAGAAGAAGAAAGAAAACAAAGTTGTGATTCAAAAATAATTGCATCAAAAACATTGACTAGCGAGGGTAAAAAGAAGGAGAAGGGTATGACAACGCGAGCACATTCAGCAGAGAAAACAAAAACAGACGCAGCTCAAGTGGCAGACAACATTTCGTATTCCATGATGAGCAAAGCAAAAAGTGATGAAATTTCAGTGACAGGAAGAAAGGAGAAATCATTAGCGCTTGAACAAAACGGAGCAATAGGGATGGCGATGGCGGTGGAAGAACAACTTAAGAATGGGATGATGATGAATAAGGAAATTGAAATTCAGACGGAGAAGAAGGAGGTGTCACGACCAGATGAGAAACTTGGCGTGGGCATATCATCATCATCTTCTTCTTCACCACTAAACCTTGTGGAAATGACGGTAGCAGCATCACAAGTCATTGGCGAGGGAAAAGAGCAAGTTTGTACGTCATCACTTCTTCCATCATCGTCATCACTATCGCCCTCCTGTTCCTCGTCGACTAATGAGTCGAGTAGCAGCACATCATCTCCTGTTAATGAGGGCCGAAGTTTAATAATGAGGTCCCAATCAAAACTCGCCTCCCGTAAAAATTTTACCGAAAGTGAAAAAGTTGACAAGGATCCAGAAGGAGTGCGACCGACATCAGAGAAAGTCAGTAAGAGCGCCAGTTCCAGCAAGCGGAAATCGAAGAAAAAGGGAAAATCGGAGAAAGATGATACATCCATTTTTTTAGACAAAGGACAAGCCAAGCAAATGGGCATGAAGGAAGAAGGAACAGATGAAAATGATAAAACTAGCTCAAGTCAAAGCCAATCTGGAGAAGAACAACAGCAGCAGCAACAAGGACAAGAGGATTCATCCAGTACTACATCTCCTGCAGACAATAATGGAGGAGATGTTGAGAATTCCACTTTATTGGATTCCGTTGTCGTCCAACAAAGCGAAAGCGGATCAGGCGGAGTTTCAAAGAAACCTATAGATCTAACCGTCCAGTGTCCGGGAAATGATGAGCTTCACCAAAGCTATGAAGAAAGTTTGCATTTGCAAAGAAGTCCAAGCGTAGCGAATGAGCCGAGCAGTCCAGACTCGCTCAATACAAATCAGAGCGTGGCTGGATCAGAGTTTTGCCCTGGGGAGAATCTGTCAGTGTCCGAGTCGGATTTGATGAACCGTACAACATCGATTGATGAGGTTGAAGAGGATTTGCCTCAAGAGACGGAGTTTCCTCCACCACCACCACCAGCATCGACATCACAGTCCCTCATGGGAACTGGGCAAGTGGACGATGGAACTTTGAAAGCTTCTCTTGATATACCAACAAATCCTCCTGTTACACTTGAACTAGAGGAACAGTCTCAACCACTTTATAACGTAGAAGTTGAAGAAGAGGAAAAGGCATTGGAGAATAACCAAACTGCGTGTCAAGTTGACGATGGACAAAAGACTGACACAACAAAAGAAAGTGAAAAGCAAGAAGAAGAAAGTAATGAAGCTCCATCATCATCATCATCCTCACGACCACAAAGCATCACCTTGGCTGTGACTGAGTGGCTAAAGACGCAAGGCGATGATGCCCTCACGCCCATTATTCCGAGGGTGTCCTCCTCTGACGAGTTTGAAGGGGATGTGGAAGAAACAGATTCCGATGAAGATGACGATTCCGATTCAATTGAGAATGAAGATGGGAATGGGAGAAAGAAGCGTGATGATTCCACCTCAAATTTGGAACAGAACCAAAAAAACGTGTATGGCAACCCTTGGGTTGCACCATCCAATAAATCTGGGACTACCTCTTTCGTTGTGAAACAGGCCCGAAAAAGGTCCTCCGTCCCCAGAAAATGTGCAAAGAAGATTGAGAACGATGAAGCCCAGATTGGCACCACAACAACCACTGCTGGGCTTCAAAAGAAGGATGGTGTTTGCTCAAGGGTTGCTCCTATTAATGCTAAAGCTGCTGCCGAAATCATTACCACTACTGCTACTACTTCGACTGCTCAGATTATATCTACGTGCTCTGCCAACACTTCAGATGATCCTGATGATAATATGACTGAATCCACAGATAATTTTAGTTTTAGAAGGAAAGATAAGCACAACAGTTCCGTAAACTACCTCAACAAAACAAGTTCTTCCAAAAGTATGAAAAATGATGAAGGGAAGAAAAGAGTAATGAAAGATTACTACGACTCAGGACTGGAACTAAGTTCTCCAGAAAACACTTCATCGTCTTCCGTTCTTCCCATCAGTAAATCTACTCAGGAAGCTGTGAACAAAAAATCCAATAATTTGGCCAATATTGAACACCACCACCATCGCTTGGACGATGATGATGATGGTGAAAGCGAAGCACTACCAATTGACCCAGTTTCTTCCCCCGTATTGATCGCAAAAAAGGAGGAAAATAATAATGATGAAAAATATTATGATCGAGCCTCCCTGCCAAAACTGATATCTTCTTGTTGTGATCAAAAGGAACGAATCAATCCCGATAGAATTGTGATCGCTGCCCCACTTTCCATCATTCGCAAACAAAAGGCTGGAAATGAGGATCCCTCCACTTCTTCTCTTTCTGAACAAAGACCTATTTTCATGGAAAATGCGTCAGTAGACAACAAGAACAACAATGTTGGAACATCCGTAGCGTCATCATCCCTCCCTTCTTCTGCTACGTCAGTGGTGGACGAACGTGATCACGCGGAAATCTGTGATCCTCAACGCTACGCAAAGTATTATCAATTTGGCGTTGTTTATGATACTTCATCTGAGGCTGATCCAGGTATTGACACGGCCCAAGAAGAAGACGACAATGAATCCTTGGATGATGACGACGGCTTCATAGAAGATATCACTTTAGACTTTGCTCACTCATCAAATTCCTCTCCAGCCAAAATACCGTCACAGCCACAGCCACAAGAGGATTCTAAAGAAATTGGTGAGACCTCAAATAATAACACTGACTTTCTCACGATCATGACTCAAAGAAATAGGAAGCTTGCCAGAAAAGCAAGACATTACCAGCATCACAGCCACCAAGAAAGTGATGAAGACATTCTCGTATCGAAAAGCATTTACCTTCAAGATGAGGACGAGGAGATCGGGACCTACGACCCGCAAATAATTTTGGAGTCTAGGAGACAAAGGCAACGACAAAGTTCAGAAGCGGATGTTGCCGGAGAAAGTACGGAACAAAGAGCAACTTCATCGACTGTCCCCCGAGTATCGTCATCACATCTTTACGTCAATCCCTTATCTCTCGCTGCTGAAATGAAAGAATCAACTGGAGCCGGAGATCATCAGGCCAAGGCCAAGAAAATGATGGACGCCTCGGAGACATCTAGCTTTGATTCTTCCAGTGAGGAGCCACCACTTCCTCCTTATGAGTCTCCTCCTTCCGTTGAGATTCCCGTATACAATGAAAACACACCTGCGGCAAGAGTTATCAGGCGAAATTTTTATGCTATTGGTGACCCCGTTTCAGGTGCTATTTGCTGTTCCATTCAATGATAATTTTTTTTCGCCTCTCCCTTTAACAAAATTTCTATAAAAAAATGTCAGTCGGTTCAGGTCGTCATTGGTCAAAAAAATGAAGATATTACAAAACAAACGATACAGCTCCGTTTTACTTTCCTTCTTTTTGAAATCTACTACAGATACTAAACTATTCATATTCATTAACTATTAAGGGCAACTTGTTAAGGAGGGTACTCATATAAGATGCATAAAAATAAACAAATTCACTCTATTACAATTATCGTTCTAAAATGAAAACGGCTTGAAGAAAAAAAAATACTTCTCCATTTTTTATACTTGGCGATTAATAATTATATTTAAAAAATGACTTAACTCATTTTAATAAACTATACTGAAAATGGTTCTTATTAAGCCATTAATAAGGATTTTACGAAATGACAGTATTGATCATGATGTAAATACATTTAAAACAATCCTATATAAATTGTTCTTGCACTTTACAATTGTAAATTGTAAGGGAAAATAAAGCATTCTCTAATTTTTTTGGTGAATGCAACTTGTTCTGCAGTTTGCATGTGTGTGCGATGCGAATGAATTAAAAATGTGAAATGGAAATTCAAGTGGCTTGTCTCACTAAAAATTAATGATAATTGTAACTGTGAATGCTAAGAATTTTAAGAAACCTTTTAGGTAAAGTAAAATTATTCCTGTGCAGCTTTCATCGTTTTCATATGGTTATTCACTTAAATGCATGATTGATGATGATAAAAACATAAGTACTTTCAAATGCAAAAACGTTTTATTTAGAAAAAAAAATTAAATGCACATCAATTTTTCAATTGTGATATTAAAAAAACTTATACCAAGTTTGTTTTCTGTGAAAAAAATACCAGCGTATGCATATATACCTACCATTATCAAAACAAAAAAATCGCAATATGAATTACAATTTATCCTCGCTCGACACGTTATTAAAAATTCAGAATTACATACGTAACAATAAGGTGTGTGTCATTATTCAATGACCTTATCTTTTCTATTTAAAATCTTGAATTCTTGACGATCGTGTTGGTAAAATAACAAAATCCAGTCAGGTTTTGACGTTTTGGATTTAATAGTTCACTTTATTTGGATATTTGGAAAACAATTGTGTCATAATTATGATTATCAAGGAGACTTCTTAAAATAAGTGGATGAAGAAAAATCATAGCATATCTTTTAAAAAAATTAATTCCAACCACGATTCTACAAAAAAACACTTGTTAATATCTCGAAAATCCAATATTTGAGCCCCAATTTGCTTTTTGTATGCAAACACGATGTTTTTCTTTTAGATTTTCAAATTTATGGTTAAGATAATGTGCTTACAAAATTATGACATGCACCTTATGTCCAATTTTCAAACCTATTTCTTGATGCGTCTTATTACAAATATGTATCTCAAAACTTTCTTCCCGCTGTACACTTTCGCTACAAGATATAAACACATCGAAACCTAAACACTTTAAATCATTTAAATTTCTGATAAACGCGACTTCTTTATGAATAGAATATTTAAAACACACTTTAATGATAACCATGTATATAAAATTTAAATATTCACTCCTACACAAAATGAAAATAATTTTTAAAGTTAGGAAATTAGGCAGAACCTTTCTTTCAAGCAAGGATCCATACAGGCGTAGACAAATCACTGTATACACTTGTGAAAAAAAATGATGAGGTAAACTATACCTACACCTACTTTGCTCCTAAAAATACTTTAAAATTATTCATCAATACAGTTTAGTCTAACAATTCATATTCTCGTGTAAACAATCACAAATCACATTAATATCTTCAACGATGCGGTGGGCTGTAAATAAGTATACGTAAGTAAGTATATAACATCGTCATCCTCAAAAAACGTTATTTTTCCAAGTTTAATTACTTATGTAAAAATACTGTTTCAATCCAAATTGTATAAACACAGATTATATTCAATTGATTGCTGTTACCTATTGCACGTCCTGCAAAACAAACCAATGAAAATATGTATACGCAATTATACATTCATGTGTAAACTTCCGCTAAATCACATCACATCATTCGCAAAAAAATAATGCATAGCTTTTCCCTTTGTGGATAAATTAATTAAGCCAAAATTCGCATGCATCACAATACAATTCACCTCACTTTCGTAGTACTTATTTATGCATGTAACTAAATATTCAAACATAAGTAAATACAAAAATAATTGGTTGCAATTTTTAATTAAAGCACGGGTAAATATTTTGTTTGCTGTGCTATAAGAATATAATGCCTAATGAACGAATGAATGCGATTGATGATGATGTGCTGAAAGTGAAAGTGTGCTTTTCTCTGAAATGAAAAAGAAAAAAAATAATTTTCTATTTTTGACAAATTCGTATGGAAAATGTTTGCTTTCACTCCGGATATATAAATTTTAACTCAAATCTTGCTTCAAATTTTAGGTAACCTAAAATAAATATGATGTGCATTCGTTTCTGTAAAATATATTGATAAATGTAGATAAATTCAATTGATTATCAAGTTAATTATAATAGCCATGATTGTTCCCGAAAGAATGGAGAACGCAAATGTTTCTGAATTGAATGAATGAGAATTGGTAATGCAATGCCAACATTACAAAAAAAACATGCTCGCGTGTAACAATTTACAATTCATTCATGCAAAGTTTTATTGCATTCTAATAATTAGAGGTAACAGAAAAATTGAAGTATTCATTCTTCAGTAATCTATGACATAAAATAGAAAATAATGTACTTAATTTATGATGGACACAACAAGTTAATTGGAAATGCATAATGTTGACTACAAAAATGTTATCTTGGATAAGTTTAATTTTATGAAGATTTTAAAAAAACTCTATTTTTAAGGTAAAAATCTGACTTTCAGTCAGACTTTTAAAAGAAGGTTTCATTTTTTTAATTCTGTTTTTATTGCGAAATGGTACCTAAATGCAATCAATAAATAAAAAAACGAATATGATTGAAGATTGAAGTGGACTTGCTATTATACTTAAGTAAAAAGTGGATTACAATTATTAATTAAATTAAATTAATTAAACCAATGTGTTTTATGAAAATTTAAAGGAAGGAAAAAGGAAATTGTGGTTCTTGTTTTTCTGGAGACATTACAATTACAAAAAATAAAAAAATCAATTTAAAATGTTTAATGTGTTAATTAAGTACTTATTAAACTGTTACTCATTAAAGTTATAAATTCCGTTTTACCGTAAAGGCTAAACATCAAAATGATAAGACGATGAAAAAAGAAATGAAAGTAATAATGATTTACAATACATATTTAAAATGAATGATGATGGTTAAGTGGAATGCAACGTAATAATTTGGTGCGATACATTGTGCGTATGTCTGTCTATGCGTGTGCATTAAATATAATAAATTCACTTTCAATTTAAAAATGGGTGCGTTATGTTTTTTGAGTGAAGAAGTGAGAAAAGCGGAGCGATGTCGGAGAAAAAAACGAAAGATTGAATTTGTAAATAAAATTGCAAAAAAAAGTTTTGTTTTGTGAACGTGTATTTTCAGAAGAAAAAAAAATATTACAATATTTAAATGTAATTTAGAGTTTAAAAAAAATTGAAATACTACCTGTACATTAAATAATTATTACTGTGTGCTAATATATCAATCTACGTATTTCTCTTACTAATGCGGTGTTTAAACTTTGAAAAAAGGAACACGAGTGGATATCTACGTCAAGCATTATAAAATTGAGGAACAGTTTGGAATTCTATTCCGTTCCGTTTCTCTCCTGGAATTCTAATAAAACTTGTTCGAGGATGAATGAATCTAAAAAAATGTATATTACTATTATGATTCAGCTATTAAAATTACTTTAGGATAAATACGGATAATAACAATTTTATGCTAAATACCTACTGTTTTTTGCTCATTTATTATCATCATCACTTAAATTAAGTTCAAATTTTGAAAGATGAAAAAATGGATTTCTTAATTATTTTAAGTAATTACTTAATTATATGTTTGTAATGTGCTGATGAAAAGATAAGGAGCACATGAAATTATGGAATGCAATTTAAGGTTTGGTTTTGGTTGTGTATGATATGACAATGAAGTATGTACGCAAATTACATAATTTTTATTCCTCTGTTCATGTACTCTCACATGATGTACTATATCAGTGGGATGAAAACGGAAGATGATGATACATAAATTACAATTGTAAAACATTTAAATCAATTATAATTATTATGATTATTCTTCTGACTTTATGATTTTTTTGTGGATCTTCGAAAAAAACGTAATTAAGGTTGATTATTGGTTAACAATTACTGTATATCAAGTTTTATGGCTATGTAATATGTTTGGAAAAAATAAATGTAAGATAAATACATACATTTATGGAAATTTGCTTTGTTCACTAATGTAAAGGATTCACTGGACATTTCATGGAATTCTGCAATAAATTACGAAAAAACTGAAGTTGGGTTTACTTGTTTCGTTTACATTTCATTGCTTCAAATATATCATATCTGAACTCTAGCAAAATGAGATTTTGACTCAGAAATTTTTTTTGCTTCCTCGCGTAGAAGGATCGAAAACTTGACCTCTAGCATGAACGATCTATGCAATCATTGCAATCTGTATTCAAAATGTATCTATGCAAAATGCTATAGATGCACAACAGCCTTTGAGCCAAGCCGCTATTCTACGCAGTATGAAATGAATCGTAAGGAGTCTCCTTTTGAGTCTGTTCGGCTCAATGAAATATGATGGAATTAGAATTAGAATGATTTGCTAGCATAAATGAGTATAGGTACATACTTTCCAAGAACATCTCTCGTAATTCTTAGAAACATCTATTTATTCCGATAATATATACAAGGTTTGAAGAATTATTAATACTGGATAAATTCGAATATAACAAAACAATTATTTTAGAACCCTTTTGCACTTTGCAGTCAACTAATGACAGCTAAAGATAAATACGAAGAAGTAGATTAAGTGGAATGATATATTTTTTCACTTCTTATCAGGATACCAGTAATTGTAATATATACAGATAAATTCCAATTTCAAAAGCCCAAATGCTTAAAGTAATACAAACTGATTTGGCTTACACTAAACATTTATAACAGGAGACTTTAATTTCTCATAGGTAAGTAGTTTCAATCTTTAAAAGTAATTTGACACTCGTAAATGCAGAATTTTTTTGTTGAAAATCTCGGATATGGGTAAAAAATACTGATAGACTAGGGCAATGAGTAAAAACTGAAATATTGGGAAGGGAATATAAATTCATTAACTACTGCCCATAATCCTGATATTGACCCTCATGTATCACACGTTCTAAATGATTCTATCGAAATTCAGCATCATTTTAAGAGGATAAAGTACCCACAAACTTTTACTTTGTTTCCCCCTCAATCTCCTTCCTCTTCTTTTCTGCTTTTTTTGCCATCTCCTCATCATCTTTCTCATCATCATTTGGCATGTCAGGTATGTCAAAGCAGAGATCATCATTGCTAATCCATCCTTCCTCGTCCCAGTAAACCCTTGACCCGCTAATGCTCGTAAAGATGTATGCAAATGATCCAAGTATGAATATCAAGAAGAGACAAATCAAGACTGGGAAAAATTATCAAAAAATATTTTTAGTTCAAATTGCAATAAAAAAAGTTAAAATTAAGGTTTTTGTAAGTTTTCTTACCTATTTCGGAAATAGAGAGGGTCATGTCATTATTTGGACTCAATCCAATCATCCCATCCCTCGGTATCGGATACACGCGAACTGTGTCATTTGCCCCTGAGGAAAGGAAAATCTCTTATAATTGATTTGAGTAAAAATGCATTATGATCAAATGAATCTATTTACTAACCTGGTTTCACCAGCACAATTTTCTGGATTGGAAGATACATGTTCAATCTCAAGAATTCGAAAGCTGTTGGAAGAGCATCCTCCGAAGTGACCAGAAGTGTCCTTTTGTCCGCTAAAAATATAAAAAAAAATATTAATAAGAAGTTGAATAGACAGACCAAAATAATTTAAAAATGCATTCAAACCACTGAGTCTTGGCAATTTGTCCGCTTCAATTCGTCCATGATGATACGTTGTAGATGTCATTTCTGAGGCTATAGAAAAAAAAGTTTTCCTCATTTAATTACGGTATTGATGGATTTCCAAAAAAAAAACTGTTTAGTACGTTTAATCTTACGTGTTTTGTATTGCCTGGCCCCGCCGAACGTTACAAACGTCCAAACAGCGAGAAATAAACACCCCAAGAAGACATTAACTATTGCTATCTTTCCGATTGATTCCCTTGCATTCATGTTGAAATTCTTTATTGCAATTCACGTATAAACCATCAAATATTCACTTTCAAAGCTTCAATTTTGCGCCGTAATTACTACCGAATTTATATTTGAAGGTTGTGAATAATTAAAATAAAATTCCGTCTACATCCTCTTGGTATATTTCTCTGGAAAGGTAAGGCGGATATGGTGAAAGAAAGTGTGTTCATATTTCATATTCATTTTTATTACTTTAGGCTCACTTCCAGAGATCTAAATACCTTTACTTTCTACTTGCCCAACCTTCTATGATGCTATTGCGATGATGAGATGCTGTTGGTGAAAGCAGGGGAATACAAAAATAGAAAAATGTGAAAGGTTTAGTTGTGTGCACAAGATATACTTTCACTCGCTTTGTAAGGGCTTACTAATAAAACCCTTTAGACTCGCTTGATTCGGGGAACTCGCAGATCAATACTTCTCCTATCCACTATGCTACAGATCATTTTCTTTTCGTCCTTTTTCGTTGGAGATTTTAGCTCAAGCGCTAAATTTTGATGCTTTTATGCAACAGGGCTCCCTTTGATTAATTGAATGGAGACAATACGATTCAACAAGGAGAAAGTAAAAGAGGGTTTGTTTATTCATTTTCATTAAAACAATTCAATAACGACTTGCTTGCGGAGAATAATAAATATAAATAAATTAAAACTACTTGTATTAAAATTAAGATACACCACAAATTATTTAAATGGTAAAACACAATAAAATGCTATAACATATTTTTTAATTTGCATTCCGCAAGATTACACCGTATTACAAATAATATCGCTTTTTAAAGAATCGTGAGATTTTTTACAGTCATGAATTTATAAAATATTTACGAAGGAAGCTACGACACAGGAAGAATATTCTTTTGGCTTCACGCTTCAGTCTGCAAAGGTGTTGTAGTAGTAACGGGAGAGAGAGCGACATTTTTTGATTCAATGTATTTCAGCCGAGTTTGAAGACGGAATTCGTCCACACGACTTGTTTGCGGAGGATAATAAATATAAATAAATTAAAACTACTTGTATTAAAATTAAGATACACCACAAATTATTTAAATGGTAAAACACAATAAAATGCTATAACATATTTTTATTTGCATTCCGCAAGATTGCACCGTATTACATAAATAATATCGCTTTTTAAAGAATCGTGAGATTTTTTTTTCATTTACAGTCATGAATTTATAAAATGTTTGATTAGGAAGCTACGATAAAGGAAGAATATTCTTTTGGCTTCACGCTTCGGTCTGCAAAGGCGTTGTAGTAGTAACGGGAGAGAGAGCGACATTTTTTGATTCAATGTATTTCAGCCGAGTTTGAAGACGGAATTCGTCCACTTTGCAGCTGGCCACTGCTGTTCTTAACCGATTCACGTTATCCTGAAAAAATTAAGAGAAAATCATATTAAAATCTTAATTTTGAATTTATTCAGCGATTATATTTCATTTCGTCAATGATTGACGTACCCAGAGAACCTCATTTTCATTTCTAAGTTGCGACCACATCTTGACAAGAGCTTTCATTTCATTCTCATCTTGAGATTCAGCGGGTTCTGAACTTTCCGACTCGTTCTGTACTTTTGCTGACATTTTATGTATTAGCTCTTCCAATTCCATCTGCTCATGTTTCAGATCTTCACTTAATTGTTCATTGAACATTGAAAGCGCTTCATTTTCAATTGACATATATTCCGGCGTATCAAAAACGGGCATTTGAAACGGGTCTGGACAAGGCTCCTCATTTGGTAAGTTATGCTCAGGATCGAGTTCCAAATCATTAGTAAAGAGCTCAACATCCGAATCATCCTGTCCCAAAATCCGACGTGAGGGATCACTCAAAAGACCGTTTCTCATCCTTGTAACCTCATTTGGTAAATTATGCTCAGGATCGAGTTCCAAATCATTAGTAAAGAGCTCAACATCCGAATCATCCTGTCCCAAAATCCGACGTGAGGGATCACTCAAAAGACCGTTTCTCATCCTTGTATCGCTAGCTGACACCAAATCTAGTGCCCCATCAAACATAAGTTCCTCATGCATTGATCCAATCATTTTGTTGGCGTCATCAAGGACTTGTTCAATACTTTCCTTCGATCCTTCGTGGGAGCTTCTGTAAAAACATTTAGCAATGTAAGTAGAATAACAAAAAACAATTTTATGAAATATAATTTTTTTTCTCTATGTTCTAACTCGTTGCTCAAAGATCGTCTATTCAGGTACTCATCATGATACTCCACCTCCCTGACAGCCGATTCATCCAAATCCCCATCCACAGGTCCTTCCTCTGTATCCGACTTCTCCAGTGACACGCAATGCACTTGCACTATCGTATCGACACTTGGACGAGGGGAAGTCATTATGTAATTTTGTTCAGGTACGCTCATCCCAGCACTTGGAGGGGGCGATAAAGGTTCATTATTCCACGGAGATTTTGCAGAGTCAACGCTGGATGAAGCCACAGCCACTGGAGCAGTTGCTGAAAATGCTTCGCTAGAGGATAGCTGCGCTTGAGGAGGTGAGGATAATGGTAATGGAGAAATCGTAGCACTGGGTTCCGTTTTAGGGACAGAGTTTCGTGAAGGTGGTAAGGGAAGCTTTGGGATATCTTGTGGAGCGCTGTGTATCACCGCAGGGGGAGGGGGAATTGTGGATATTACAGGTGCAGTAGTAGATTCGACCTCTTTCGCAGTATCATTTGTGGAGTTTGTTTCACCATTTTGACTTGCGTTTTCAATAGCACGTGGGATTCGATTACCATCGATGGAGTCACATTTCTTGAAAATTGGTATGGGCCGGGGTGAGATGGATGGCTCATTTTGAGAACTGGTACGATCGGAGGCAGTTTGCGGATGTATGTGCACATGATACGCTGATGCTGATGAAAGGGCATTCAGAGATCGCAGTTTCCGCTGAAAGAAGGATGGAAGCAATCTGTGATTTTGTCTTTAAAAAAGGAGATTAAATCTAAATGAGTAAATATCAACCTTTAGCTGAGTTAAGGTCCTTTGCAGTTCCCATAACTGTTCCTCCTGCTTTTTGCTAATCTTCTTACTCGATTTTAATTGAGAATGGGCTTGTTCTAGTAGACCTTCGTATTTCTTTATTTCTTTCGCTAACTCCTCAGGATCTTCAGGGAACTGACGAGATGAGATATGCGGTACATCACTTGTACTAAAATAATGAACGTATTATTTAAACACGGTCCTGAACTGAAATACATACATGTTTGATAGTTTGATCAAAAATGAATTGATATCACTTACTCTTCCAGCGAATTTTTGGATCTCATCAGTTTCAACTTCACCTTGGCCATCCCACTAGCGGGTTCCTTCTTTTCCTTTTCTTTTGAGTCACGATCCTTATCTTTCTTTGACTTTCCGTCACCTTTATCCTTATCCTTATGCTTCTTCTCCTTTTCTTTATGTTCCTTCTTGTGCTTATCTTTCTCTTTTGAATGATCCTTGTCTTTGTCTTTATCCTTGAGTTTGGAGAGTAACGGGGCTGGAGCATTTAAGAAAACGTTAAAAGCCGCTGACTTTTCTTTATGCGGTTTTACCGGTGTTGACTCTTTGGATCCCCCAGACTCTCCAGCAGACATGAGGATATTTCTCTTGACTGGAGTACCCATATCCAAAGAAGACTGAGGAGTTAAGGAGGACTGATTGTGACTATTCATTTTCATATGATGTGCACCACTAAATGGAATCTGGGGTCTTGGAGCGGATGCAGGTCCGGGAGTGGATTGTAACTCCTTTTCCATTGATTTCCGCTCTTTCTCTTCTGACTTCCGCTTTTCTTTGGATCCCTTCTCTGCCTTCTTTTGTTCTTTGTCTATTTTCTTGTCTTTGTCCTTATCCTTGTCTTTCTTCTTACCAGAAAGTTTGCTGAATGCCTTGATTTTCATCCCTTTTCCAGGACTTCTAAAATATAAGAAATAATTGCCCTGCTTAGGTTTTTCTTATTTTAAATATACATGAAGCAAGCTGAAGTTCCTGTACGCTTACTTTGGATCGAGGGGGTCATCCTCATCCTGAGAACTTTCCGCTGCCAGCGTTGAGTATCCTTTGTCCTTGTCCTTCTTCTTTTCCTTTTTGCTTTTCTTTTTATCACCATCGTCAGTATCTGCATAATTAATTATGACGGAATGAATCTTTGACTTACATTTCATTTTTCATACTCAGAACAAAGATAAAAAAATCTTACAATCCATTGAATCATCCGCTTTTCCAGAGTCGGCCATGTAAAGCCCTGGAAATTCTTTGGCGTCGGGGCTATCAAACTCCATTTTGAAGAGAGGAAGTGACTTTCACTGAACCAATTAAAATTTCGGAACTAAAATATTTGCCAGAATTTTGTCGGCGAATTATCAACTCATTTTTCTCGGTTCACCGGAAATAGTTTATACAACATTCCATTATCCAATAACAAAACAATTGAATACTAAGAACTGGCAGCTTTGTTCCACTTAGGATAAATATTTTTAAGATGAATGATGCGTGTGCTCATGCATGTCACAAAAAAATTCATGGAATACTAATAAAAGTAAACAATACTTGATGTTGGACTTGCTCATCAATGTACTTTAATTAAACATCACACCATTTCCAACACGAATGAAATACATTACATATTTGACATATTGAAATTAGGCAGATGAAACCTATTCAATATTCATTTTCTTTTTTCAAAGACGATGCACCACGAATACTTATATGCAACGAAAAACGCAATGTGTTTAGTAGTTTCATGAGAAAAAATTCTAAAACATTTAGAGATAGAAGCAGACCTATTAAATGTCTTAAGATTTTGTATGGGCAAAATGCAGGTGCGAAAATCAAACGTGGTAAAAAAAGATACTGTACATCCTCTATGCATTAGCTTAGCTGTGTAGTAATAATGTCCCAACAAAAGTTAAGGGAAATATATATTACAGTGTAGATACTTCCATTCCTTTACAATTGTAATTTTAAGTAAGCCTGAAAGATTGTATATGAGGAATACCTGATAAGCAATAAGCAAGCACAAGCCGCACCCGTATAAAGGCAATTTAAAGGCATATATACTCATACACATAAATGTATTATCTGAGTTTTTTACATCTTCCTCTTTTCCCCATGTATTGATTCAAGTTTTGGACTGATGTTTTGCCAATGAGCATATGCATTTGGAAGGAAAGAGTATCTATTGCATTATTCGTAAGAAAAGTTCTTTGANAGATTGTATATGAGGAATACCTGATAAGCAATAAGCAAGCACAAGCCGCACCCGTATAAAGGCAATTTAAAGGCATATATACTCATACACATAAATGTATTATCTGAGTTTTTTACATCTTCCTCTTTTCCCCATGTATTGATTCAAGTTTTGGACTGATGTTTTGCCAATGAGCATATGCATTTGGAAGGAAAGAGTATCTATTGCATTATTCGTAAGAAAAGTTCTTTGATATTTTTTGTGAAAAATATTTAAATTCGAATCAGGAAGTTTAGAAAAGGTAAGCTGAAGAATATTTGTTTCAAAAAGTTAGAATCTGAAACCGCAGGTTTTTATTTGTATTTTTTTTAAATAAAAATTGCTATAAATAATTTATACTTAACTTTTTTTGGTGGAATTGAAAATCAATCTATTATCAACTTTGATCAGTTTTATTTGTGCTTTTATTTTTTGAAAAATATTTTTTCCGCAAGTTGAAATGCCTGGATTTAGTTTAAGGTGTATCGGAAGAAATTACACATTTTAAGTAGATTTGGTTGGATTCGTTGAGAGAAAAGCGAGAAACAAGAAATCAAAACAATTCAATATTTACATTCCCTAGATTTACGATTGTGGGATAGTGATTTGTGCTTGCTTTAATATCATTATTTAGTACTTCTGCTTAAAAATTTATTTTTTGCTGGTGAAGATTTTATGACGCATTTTAAAGTTGCGGTCCGTAAGAATATTTTTATTTCATTTCCAGAACCCTTGAGAAGACTTTCTTCCACCGTTTCGTTCCGGGTGAAGAGTAAGAAACTGCCATAAGGTAAGATAATTCACTTTTTATTGAATTTAAAATAAGTGCGTAGCAGTTAAATACTTTGAAGTATGGGTTCCTCCCATTACTACCTAAATATAAGGCTGTAAAATGAAAAGTAAACAAATAGAGAACACATTCACCGCATGATATGGAGATGACTCACTGTTGTAATGTCTACGTACTAGTTTGTGACGTATTTTAATTTCATTAAAATCTGATGAAAATCACGTTCGAAACGTAAACAATCATGATGGAATAATGAATCCAAATTCAAGAAAATGTAAGTGTAAATACTACGTAATTTTTAGTTAAGGAACAGGGTTTTTTTGCTTCTCAGCATTCAGCATGCGCGATTTGATTTGCGAAATCCAAAGGGGTTAAAAATGTAAAATAAAAAACTTGAGACTGATTTGCGGTTAGTTAGAGACAAAAAATGAAATGCAAGCAAGCGCCGGACGTAAACTTCCTTGTTAACTCTGATCTGTTTGGAACAATAATGGCTTGTGTATTATTTGCTCATTTTGATCCGGCCTGAGTCCCGAAATAGACTAAAGCGAAATGAGAATCAGAGAATTTTGACTTTGTTCAAGCCTCTTTCATATGATGATTGACGATCAGCATCCACCATACCATATCGCGCATCATCATCATCAGGGTACGCTTTTGAATACTCGAATGGAAATGAAATGATTCATTTCAGATTTTTTAGCATTGAATTAGCGCGATCATTTATGCCCTTGAGTTAGTTGTCGACTATCGTTGTCGCTAGGACTGGAACTGACTCATATTTTTAACCTCTTTTCCTTTAGTTTTTGAACTTCACTTCATGATTTATGAGGAAAAGAATTTTTCTAAAAGGCTTTCACTAAAGTTTAAATAAAAAATGTATACTCCATACCCGAGAGATCGGGAGCCCTTTCACTACCATTTTAATTGGCAGTTTGAAAGGCCATACGCAGTTCCGGTGTTACCAACCTTACGAGAAATGTTCTTTTTGACGGACATGCGCCTCCCGGAATATTCTGGTTTTGTACGAATTCCCCTTAAAAATATTCAGCATTTTTCTTCCGAGATAGTTTTAGGCAATTGGAAAGTGATTTGTGATTATTTCTTTTTCTTTCAAAATGTATCAATTTCTAATTATCCATTTTCAGATGTCCACCCTCCAGCAACAACGTTTAATCGTTGAGCAGCTGCGACGGGAAGCTGCGATCAGGCGAATCAACGTATCGCAGGCCGTCGAGGAAATCAAGGTAAAAAAATCATCTTGAAAATCTTTTCCGGTCCATAAGACTTTTAATCAAATTATTCGGATTTCAGAATTCAACAACACTGTATATAAAAAACAATTTTTATGGCATACATAATTATATATTTGTAGCGAGATGATATACTGGTCTTTAGAAATATTTTCTCTGGAACAGAAGTCTAGAACAATTTTTGAAAAACTAACTCTCCAGAATTTTTTTAATTGCCGGGGTGGGTTTTTGGTTTCCAAAAACAATGACGTTTTTGTGGGTTGCATTAAAAATTAACCAGATTTGCATTTTTTGGGGGATATTTGGAACTTTTACAAAACTATCTCCTTGTTTAACTGTAACTATAAAAAAACATGATACAAACTTGATAAAAAAATAATAATTGTATTAAAAATTTGGTTGGTTTTTCTCTCGCTTTTGTTTTTCCTATGTCATTTAAAAAAATATCTCACCAAAATCAAATCATACCAAACCAATTTATAAAAAAATTCTTGCGTTTCTTATCCATTCTCCAAGTTTTTTATATGCTCATCCTTTAGACTAAAGTTCAAGGAATTTTTCAACCAAAAAAATTAAAATAGTGCTTCGAATATTAAATGCCTCCAAGATTCTCAATCCAAATCTCAAGTCAAGCCAAGCAAGCCAGTAAATTTTCACTTTTAATTTGATTGAACACACAAATGTCAATATTATGTACTTATTTCACACCACTTTTATCACTTTTGAGATTTTAATTATGTCATCGATTTATTTTAAAGTGTAAATTTTTTTATTCAACTTTCTCAAGTGACGTCTTTTATTACTTATTGTGTAAATGTACTTATATCTTTTAAATGTGTTCGTCTCGTTCGTAAATATATTTTTGGAAAGCTTAAAATGCCGTATTTATACCGTCGCAGTCATTTGCTCTGGTTGGGTGAAACCTAATTTGTAATCATACTTTACCGTAGTACTCAAATTCAATCTATACGATTTTCTACCATCGTAAATCATAATCACAAGTTTGAAAAGTTCAGGATCTTGATAAGATAATTGATGATGACGGTATAAATTAAGCAAGCAATCCGAGCTGTTGGGTAGAATTTCTCTCGTGGAAGTAATTTTTCTGTAAATTAAGTCCTCACCACTCACACTACAATTTCAATACAAACAGTGAAAATCTTTAAACGTACTTCATTTTTCCATCTTATTAACTGAGTCACCATTCACCACAAAAAAATTAAAACACAAAATGAAAGCAACCAAACTACACACAATTGACAGGTGAAAATAGAGATGCGTACCGTTAAAAATACAGAAAAAGGTAAAAACAATCATTTTTCAGTCAACTAAAAATACAGTTGATTTGACATTTTCAAATTGATTGCTTCTTTCACGTTTTTTTCGTTCACTTTTGCATGAACAATTATTATTGTCCACACGTTTTTATTTTTTCTATGTCGTTTATTAGTGGAATTCGTTCACACAAAGAAATTGCAAATTGCACTCATGCACCGGCACTGCCTGTAACTGAACTCCATAGGTTATCTATTCAAAATCACTTGAGTCTTTGAGTTTTGGTAATTATTATGTGTTGAGTTACAATCGTTATGATTGATTGGTTTTTTTAGAGACTGATTGGGCGAGTATTTAAGTATGTAGTAGTAGTGTATAAATAATTTACATCTGTTTCTAAAATAAGCAAAAAAAATCGCTAATTAATTTGTGCTGCTTCTATTGCCCCAGCGCATTGACAGGATTAGAGCTTTACTTTTTCGTTGAAAACTTTGAACTTTAAAACTAACATTTTATATCATTCATTACGGAAATAACTCAAGGCCCTACAAATGAATAATTTAGATGAAAGTTTCCTTTACTAATTTTACCCTTGCATGAACATTTATTGTTCGATTAATGATTATTCGATAATTTCTCTTATTGTAGTACAAATAAAAATATTTAAAGTGTATATAATCGCCCAAATTAAGAAATATCGATTCTCTTTTAATATTTTCATGTCCTTCTGTCGATTAATTATGCTCGGCTTACTTTTATATTATTTGTTTCATCATTTAAAAAAATATTAATGGACTAATGAAACATTTTTCCGAATCTTTTTTCAGAAATTCGTCCAGGACCATCAGCGGGAGGATTGCTTGATTTATGGGTTTCACCCACCGAAGAGCAACCCCTTCAGGGAAAAGAGTTCCTGTAATGTTCTCTAAGAATTTGGGCTTGTGGAATTGCCAGTTTCTTCATAATTTAATTTTTAAATTTTTTTGAGACGTTGCTTAATAAATCTCAGTTTCCACTTTTTATCTTTTTGTCGAGACGTCGAGAGACTTAACACACATTAATAGCTTAGTTTCCTTCTCGTATTTTGTGTTACGTTTGCGTGAATGTGTTTTACATAAATTATGTAATTCTTTTGTTACAATTATGTCGTATCGTGTGAATTTATTTAGATTTTTAAAAGAATGAGCTTAGTGCTTATATTAGGCAAGTGCAGGACAAAAATTCCATTTGATACACATTCGTAAGAAGTACGTGAATTGTTCAGTTGAAATGTAAATAATTTATGTACAAAGTATGCAAAAATAAATGATTTTGTGTTCTGATTGGCTATAAAAATTGATTGTACAAAATACAGAACCAATTTTATTATTAACTGTTGTTCTGCAGCACAAAAACTTGAACTAAGTCATTAAAAGTAAACTTCTCGCCTCTTCTTAGGTCTGTAATTTTAATTCCCGATATATTTATGATGCCGGTTCGGATTGGGAAGACCATGAGATTCAACTCAAACTTTTGACTGGGAGCTAGTGAACCTATTTTCGTTTTAGTAACTCCAAGCCAACAATATCCATCAGTAGTTGGGTCCAACTCAAGCTGCAAATCCATTTCGCGATCCCTGGTAAAATTAAATCGGCATAAGTCATTAATCCACCATGATTCAATTGATTTATATAAAAATAAATTGATGTTGCACAATTTCACGCACTGGGTCAAGTTAGACAATCTGCAACGCGCTTCGAATGGTGCATCGACTGGGGACGAGTCCGGAACTTTGTCCACCACGAGACGAAGGTCATTCATAAGGGGAGGCTATTGAAACAAAAGTAACTGTAGAACAAGGTGGAATGTAGAATACACTTATCACTCCAAAATTGAGGATCATACCTGTCTTTGCAGCTGTGAGGTTTGGAGGCGTCCACGTTCGCCCATTGCAGAGCGCCAAACTATATCCAATTTTCCAATATTTGTTGCCAGTCTAGCTTGCTCAGACTTTGGTACCAGGCGATACAAGAATTGATGAGAGCTGTCCGTATCCAACATGACATTTGGAATTTTTGGCTTTGGAAGCTGGGAAACAGGAATGCCTAATCTCTTGCGTGTTATAAGCTCAGCTTCATTTAATTTATTCATCGGGACGCCTATATGAAATAATCATTAGTGCGTGATCATTCATTACACAAAGGGCACATTAAATAAAAGTTGAGTAATCTGAAATCTGCATACTGCATACAGTAAACTTACATGTAAAAGAATGTGAAGGCTCCAGGTCAACCTTTTCCAGACATATTGTTGATGCCGTAATGTTTTGCACTTGGGCTTCAAGAAATACTTCATCTGACTAATAAAATCATTCATCAAATTAATACAAGAAAAATAAAATTACTGAGACCCTCTTTTGAATTCCTAAAACTAAAATCTACTCACTTCCGAATTGTACAACTTCGTTTTAACATCCAACGGTTTTTTAACTTGGAACTTGAAAAAACCTTTCAATGGTGATAGGCTCCATTAGAACAGGTCCAGAACTAGGTACTGTGTAAGTTATCGTACAAATCAGCATATGTTTCCCCATTTCCTTAACTTCATGATGCATAACGATGTCAATGGTATCACCCGTCTTCATCAAGGGTAACGATCTGTTGTCGGCTAAAATAAACTTCTGTGTGGATGTCTGCAGTTCAATCTTTACCAAAGCATTTGTGACCAAAACAGGACTTTCATTTTGAATACATACGTAACTGGAGAATGTTTCTCCCAAATAAATGTTTCTGAAATTACAAAAAACTCAAGCTACATTTGACCTTGTAGATTTTTTAATTATAACTGATTCATTATCTTACCCAAATCCTTGTGGAAGCCTCAAAAACTGTCCTAATGAAAGATTCTCTACACCGGGCACTGTTGTAACATCCGTTTTTAATTCCTTCTCCCACAGATCACCAGTAAGATCCCTAGAATCACAGGCACAGGCTCAACGGACCAATTAAAGTTGGGCGAACCAGGCGTAGCACTAAAAACAACAATTTCAAATTATCAACATTCGGTCAGACCATTCGATAATTAAAAATGTTTACAAAAATTCAAACTAACCCTTTATCGTCAATAAAGATCTAGCGTCGCGTCCAGTCTCCATCTTTTAGGCAATGTCTTCAAAACGTTTTCAAAAATACGAACGTTCAACAGTTTCCGTTATTCTTTCCAATGCGTACCCTTTCCATTTGACAGACAAGAGGGCTAGACTAGACTCATCTGACTGATCCTTGTGAAGCAGCTGATGCTGTTAAATCTCATTAATTCGCACAATAGTAAGAGCATTCCTTCACATCTTTTTACAGTTTGTGTGTAACTGTGTGCGTGCGTGTACTTCTTATGTGATAGGAAGAAGAGCTCATGGATAAAAATGTTTTGATGATGCCGTTTGCCTTTCTCTGTTTCTCTCTTGTTTACATCATCCACGATCTCTTGAAATGAATGGAACGGTATAGCACATATGTTTATGCAGAGCGAGAATTGTATTGCGATTTCACTAATCTAATCAAATAACAATTACAAAGGGGAGTAAGTTACGAGTTCCCTTTGCCTTCCTTTTAATGCTGAAAAGACAATTTTTAACTGATGTTAAAACAAACAAAAAAAAGGTGTTTTAATTTACCCTAAAAGAAAAATAATGGATATTAAAATACCCCCGAAAGTAAAAACGTGACTGAAGTGACAGGATCAAGATTACGGATTTCATTACATCACAATACAGCAAATGGATTGTGTAATCCGTTTTCAGTCTTAATTAAAAAGAGTGTCAAACGCCCTTGCGTTGCGTAGTAAGGATGTCATAAAGGATTACGTCCACGACTTTTAAAAAATTGAGTCCTGGACACTCCAGAGAGTGCACTCGAAGATTTCAAAGACGTTCCAAAAATGAATATCTTCATCTTATAGTCATCAATGTGATGTGACTTTATTAATGGATCTTCCTGGATTTTTTGTTCGGCCAAGCCAATAATCAGTTTGTGGACTAAAGAGAAAAGGTACGTGCAAAAATGTCACTTTCCTTTCATCCAGAAAATTAATGGAAACTTAAATAACAACACACAGAACTAACAGCATAATATCACTTAATTCACAATTGTCGTGAATGTCAAAGTTATGTTGTGTTTTGCCTTTTCATTTTGAGAAGAAGGAATTAATCTGTTGAAGAAATTATGATGAAAATTGATTAACGTTATAATAAGCCATAACTTGGAATAGCTAATTGGCAAGTCATCGTCATCGAAGGAAACAACGATAGCGATGATCAATCAGAGCTGGAGTAAGCAATAACCAAATTTTTGTAGACGTTTTCCAGTTAACTTTCAGTAAAATTAATAAAAAGATTTGATATATTCCCTCGTAAATGCTTTCAATGTTTAATATATTTTCTATTAAAGTTCGTGTAATAAATAAATATTCGTATGAGTATTGTTTAGATGTGCAGACAAAAGAAATGAAATACTCTTAACTTCTTTATTGAATGAAAAATTGAATTCTTTTAGACAAAGACGAAACATTTTATATTGGAATTGTTTATTGCTATTATTGCTTGTTGTGAATCTTCTGTCGAAATTAGGAAATAATTTGATTATCGTGTGAATGTAATATCAATTGAAAAAGAAGGTTTAATAGGAAATATATGAGCAATTTGAATGAATGGAACTTTTAAGTGTCCAATAAAAAACAATTGCAATTACCGTAATTTCAGTTCAATAATGGAAGATGAATATTGCTTCAGCTTTTTTTTCCATTAAGGTTCTTTTTATTGTCTGCTTGTCTCTGCTACTCTGCTTGGCTTTCTTTTATGTCAAAGAATTCTGCTCAGATTAAGAAATTGCGATGATATGACGTGTGTGATTCATATTTAACCTCTTTTCACCAAAAACTATTAAATTAGTTTCAAAGCGCTTCTCATTTTTCATAACACATCTTTTACCTCCAGGTTCAAAATCTTTTTGTTCATTTTATATGGCTTTGATATTACTTGGAATTGGAATGTATGACTTTATGACTCGTAATAAAACTTTAAAAGTTTTTAGTCATACAAGCGAAAAAGCAATATGTAGTTCGGCTTTTGATTAAGGTAATAGATAATTTCATTGTTTATTATTATTGCTACACGTGCGAGCAATGGGAAAGAAGAGAGTGAGTGAGAGCACAGAAGATACTTATGGCATGGCAGAATACATAATATAGACATATCTTTCAACTTTCGGTTTTTTGTTGTCTGACGATGAGATGAGAAGAAGATGAAAGAAAAGAGAAGATGCAGATGGTCAGAGAAAAGTAAGCGGATGTTCATGTTCATGAGCGAGTGCTGATGTACTTTTCCCTCTCAAAATCTCCACCAAGCAATGATTTGGTGGGGAAAGTTTTGAATAAAACTCATTTTACATGACCATTGGTTTAGAGCAAAAGATCTGTTTTGGATTCCATCCGCTTGCATTTTATAGTTATTTTTGACACTATTAAAAATTGAGAAATGAAAATAAAACTCATTTTACATGACCATTGGTTTAGAGCAAAAGATCTGTTTTGGATTCCATCCGCTTGCATTTTATAGTTATTTTTGACACTATTAAAAATTGAGAAATTATAGAAATGAAAATGAAAGACAAATTACCCATTACCCACATGAAAATCAGAACTGGGGGAGCACATCGTAAAGTAAAAGCTTCAATTACAGCAGTTTATCCTGTAAAATTTGCAAGTACACTTTGCAAATATTAAGGGCTTATCTTTCGATCGTATCCGGCTAGATATCGGGCTATTTATATTTCTTTTTCAAAATAAGAAACTTTGCCAATTAAAAAAGCCCTGTACTTTTGATTCACCCATTATTGGGCTCAAAAAGTTATTTTAATTCTAACAAGGTACGCAGAAGAAATTTTTTTTACAAATAAATAAACATAATTCTAAACATTTTTTAAAAATTCTGAGTTGAAAACTTTTTCCAAGTTTTTTTAGCTTACCAACACTTTTTTTGATTTCACATTAATCTTAAGTGTAGTTGAATTTTGAATCCTGTCGCCTGTCACACCTTTGCGACGTGTGAGGTCCAAATTTGTTGAAAGTTCTTCATTACCCTCCACCCACGAACTCATAAAGTTTCGGTAATTGAAAAACTATTTATGTTATATGTTTCCATTTCATCGAAATGTTTTCGAAAGGATAATTGGGCATTTCATTTGAATAGGTATCTATTTTCCCCCGTTTTACAATTAGTTCACTCAAGCATAGACATGTAAAGTAAAATGTGAGGGAAAAAAGTTGTTTTTGTTGTATTAAAAGAAAGTTCAAAGAAGGCAAGAAAGGAATAAAGTTTTTATTTTTTCCTCACAGTATTTTTTCTTTCGAAAGAAGTCAAAAAGTATTCATGTTTCATATTTACCCTTATCATTTCTTATTTTTTATCGTATTTTATCTGTGTGGGATGGTAAGTATTTACTCCATCATCTTCATCTAGACAGGAAGAAATGCTAGTTTTGATTTGTATGCTTCTGTAAAAGAAAATGAGTGATGCTTTCTTTTAAATATGCCGATATGATGGAAAAGAGGGTGTCTCATTTCTTTCTGATTCCACAAAATAATACCTTTCTCAGTCATTGATGTTGGCTTCTGATGTTACATCATTTCCGTAGGGGTTTATCAATGACTTCTTTTGTGTATAAAATTATGGAATGTATCAAGTGGCATTCTTTTCAATACCGCACGAGTATAATGATATGCATACCGTAAAACGTCTAATATAAGCAGAAGGGACTATCTCTTCAAATTATGGAGTTTCGAAAGGAGTACGCTTTTCAGAGGACGGCCATCTTGCAAAACCTAAATTTTTTGCCGTGCATTTTCCGTCCAAAAAATTGCATACATTTGGCATTCAAAAACAATAATGATCTTTGCACAAATGTTCCAGTTTTATGTAACATTTTATGAACAGTTTTGCAATCTCTCATTGTTTGACAAAGGGTTGAATAAAAATGAGCAAAAAATTGGATCTATCTCATTACAATTTTACAAATAACGTTATGTGCCCTATCGAAATTTATTCGAGGTTTTTGTTTAAGGTTTTACGGTATTTAAAGCAGTAAAGTACATAAGATTTCTTTTCCTTCGATTTTACATTTTTAAGAAAAACCTGTGCGCTTTCTTTTTCAGCCAAATGTCACTCTTTCAAAATTGAAAAATATGGTATTCGACATTGACGAAGAACCTGTAACTGTCACAAGAATAATGATATGCATACCGTAAAACGTCTAATTCAAGCAGAAGGGGCTATCTCTTCAAATTATGGAGTTTCGAAAGGAGTACGCTTTTCAGAGGACGGCCATCTTGCAAAACCTAAATTTTTTGCCGTGAATTTTCCGTTCAAAAACTAGTATACGTTTTGCATTCAAAAAATAATAATGATCTTTAGGCTTTTGTTTAAAGTTTTACGGTGTTTAAAGCAGTAAAGTACATTAGATTTCTTTTCCTTCCATTTTACATTTTAAAGAAAAACCTGTGCGCTTTCTTTTTCAGCCAAATGTCACTCTTTCAAAATTGAAAAATATGGTATTCGACATTGACGAAGAACCTGTAACTGTCACAAGGAATTACATGTTGCATATCAAAATAAAAAATAAACACGTGCCATTTACCAGTGAAAATAAAAAGAGCGACATTACATTGCTTTCAGTTCATGTTTGATTTGATCATCGCAATTTTTGTACATTTTTAAATTATGAAATGCTGCTGAGAATCTATAAAATGGAGTGCACGAGTATTGAGATTTGTATTTTGAAGACGTTTGAAGGTTTCCTACCTTTGAGCTTGTCAAACGATTGATTTTGGAGAAATGTGTTTTGTAAAACTCCACATGAAACTTGCACCATCAAGTCAAAAGTTTTTGTCTGGCTGACGAGTTGAGCTGAAGAGCAAGGAAATATGACTTTTGCATTTTTCAACACAAAGGATCGATTTGATTAGGTTAAAGGAGGATGTGAAAGGAAGTAAAATGAGAAGGAAGGAATGAGTATTGGTAAGCATAAGTACAAGTTGTCTCTCTCTTTTTATAAAGTTGATGTACTCTTTCTTGCTTACGCTAAGATGATGAAAGCATCAAGAGCTTTGTTAGAGTTACATTTCGTCTCAAATTCCATTCTTGACGCTCGCTAGCCGAGTATATTTTCTTTTTGTGTGAAGTAAATATGGAAAAATGAGGAAACGGAAGAGGAAATTCAATTATTCAGGGATTTATTTCCTACATGTGCTTATAGACTCAAAAATCTCAGGTATATGGATAGATCGACTTATGGTTGGGCAAGAAGGGAGTTAAAAGCAGGAGGGTTGTTTTTGTCCAGTAGCGTCTTTTTCGTAGTCAGGGTTGGGGTGAGTCAGTTAGACATGGACAAGGAAAAATGTGGGTATCTGTTTACACATTCACATTTTGTAAAACTTGATGTCGAATGTCTCCATTCATTCCCACCTGTCTTGTGACTTTCTCATCTCATGTATTTCTCGGAGATGATATTTGTCTCGAATTTCAGCGAAAAATGATAAATATTATATTATTTACAATTTTTAGAATCACATTTAATTCAAGACGAATTTGATTCGTCTTCTTTCATTTCTCCCCTGCGGACAGGATCAATTCAATTGCATTCACAGTACTCGGCATTGCATCACGCGTGTCATGAACTAAGCTATGTAGTACATTGACTTCGTTTCATGAAGGGGTAGCTTCTTGCTGCCCTTGCCCTATCTTGTTTGCATGCTGGGCACATAATATGTACCTACA
>JAHZMX010000134.1:0-18266 GCA_027743895.1 Seira musarum
ACGACTGTTTATTTACTTCCCCTTTTTGCGTGCGTCGTGTGTTTTTGTGAAGTAAAGCGAACAAGAGAGAATCAAGCGTGTTTTTTGCCTTATACGATTTTGTCTTGTCTCGATGCAAATGTTTAGGGAAAAGGGGGAAAGCGAATTTTTGTGGGGATTATTCTGACTGTGACTTAACTATCATCATAAAAATGCATAATATTGCGAGAACTTTTTTTCTTGAGGATTTGCATGCATAATTATTTAACTTTCGTAATTCTTATCTATTTTTTCCTAATTGCTTTAACTTAACCCTGCTTTTTTTCTTTGGGGTGGATTTAATAGTAAGCGCAGAGGCAGAAAAGAAATCTATTGACCTTAGAGAGAGAGAGAGAGAAAAATTGGGTTTTGGTTTGAGCGATTCGATTTTTTTACATTTTATGTACAGCATTTTTTTCAATATTTCTTAAACAGGTTTGAATGTACGATTTTTAAAGCTACTTGAGTTAGCGTTAGTTAATTAAAAAGTAAAATGATTCTTTTTACCAATTTAGTAATGATTTTCTAGATGTTCTTAATGGCAGCGGAGAAGGTATGAAAGGAGTTGATAAAATGTCTCAGCCTCACTCCGCTCCTCGGATGTCAGTAATATGAGGCAGAGTCTGGAGAACTGTTTGTGCTAGTCTCCGCAGAATAAATGCCAGATTCCATCCTTCCATTCTGTAGAACCCCTTGTTGCTGCCCAGGATTGTTACTATTGTTGTTGTTTGTGTTGGTACTCGTAGCAGGAACATTGAGACTAGGAAGGGGATGCTGCTGCTGATTGGTGGACAATTGACCATTGTTGTGGTGAAGGTGAGCAGAACTCAACCCATTCGCATTACCAGATCCATTGTTGTGAGGGTGATGAGAAGATCCATTGTTGGCTGCTGCAGCGGCGGCAGCAGCAGCCGCTGCCGCAGCAATACTCACTGAATTTCCATTGCCACCCCCGGAGGTAGTAGACGCTGCACTCAGCTCGAGATGCTGGAATCGCCTGTGGAGCTCCATCGCTTTACTTTTCCACATGTCTCGATCTGCAATCAACTTCGCAATGTCCTTTATGAAGCCGTTTGTTCTGATCCTCCAATTGATTCTTGGTTTGCTTGTCAAAACTTCATCTGGGATTGCCATTGGGTTCGCCACACGAGGAGCACCCTCATTATTACTGCTGCCATTGCTGCTGTACGTACTAGAGTCCTTTGACTCCAAGCTTTGGCTTCTGATCTGGGACCGTGTGAGGTGATGGTGTTGGTGGTGGTACATATGAGCTGGGTGGGGAGGACCGTGTACGTGAGCATGGGGAATGAATGGCTGGGGTGATCCGACACCTCCATGAAGGCTTGCATGATCTTGTTTTGCAATCCATGCTGTGTCCATGCCAGCTGGGCAGTTTTGACTGAGGTTTATTGGAATTGACTCATGATTTATGTAGCCATCATGCGGTATCCCTCCTCCTCCTCCACCACCACCACCATGATTCCACATTCCAATCTCCTCCAAGCCTCTTGGCTCATGGTCACATCCTTGAGGTGTATGTCCTCCAATTGGGGGAACTCTTTGGAAGTGAGGTGAACCAGTATGATACTGTGTGGGGCTACCCTCTGGGGGAGTTGCGGGAGGGGTGGTTGGTAGTTGCTTTACTTGAATGAGATTGTGCCTGCTCGGCAAGCTGTTAAGATTTGAATAAATTCCCATACCTGGGTGATGAGCACCACCCCCTCCATTGCTTTCATTACGTGGAGGTTCCTCCATCAAATGTGGATTTCCATTTATGATTTGCTGATGAGCATGATGACCATGCGCCACTGGGACACCACCACCACCGCCGCCACCACCACTAGTTCCATTTGATGCAGGTGGTCCTCCAGAACCCTGCTGCTGCTGCTGTTGACCTGGATGATGAGGGTGGATTAATGGAAGTCCCCCGTTGGCAGCTTGGAGGTTCAAGCTGCGCAACTTATGCTCCGCACTCTCAGACAAAGGGTTGATATCAAAGTCCATTATGTAATCGTCTGCGTCATTCCCTCCCCCAGTGGTTGGTCTCTCTTGATCGTTGGATGCGTCGATTCCTTGAATTATTGCTCGTCTCATTAATCCCATTATGACAGGATTTTACAATTTCATCAATATCTCTCCAACAAGTTATGAACTTTCACAGAAAATGTTTTTTTTATTCTCTGCCTTGGGCTACTTTTCAATCTTCACATTTGATCACGTCGGATTCAGTTCAACTCACAAACGCACAAACACAGATTTTTTGTATTTGTCTCTGTGCGTGCCTAACAAGTTTTTTTATTCTCGAGGTACTTAAACTTTGATTTCACAAAACACTCGAGATATTTTACTAAAGCAGTTCACTTAATATAATTATCGCAATCGCACAAAAAAATCTTCGTTTATCTACCTGCCGTGATGTTTCCTAAAAATGAAAACCAAAATAATGAGTACTTGAAAAATATCAACAAACAAAAATGAAATTACCCTGATCTGTTTTACAATCTATGCAACTTACCATTCTACGGGGCAAACTGAACAACTCTTCCACTGCAACTCGTTTTTACTTCTCTTTTAAATACAACTTGAATGGAATGGACTTCCAAACAACTTTTTTTAAAAATGGAAAGTTCCCAAAAAATCAGAATTTGATTTTCAGATTAATTATTTTGGACAGACTTTTCAAAATCGTGATTAACGCGTTTAAAAGCAAGAAAAAACTCCGATCACTCCACTCTTGTCGAATAGACGAGAGCCAAAGACCGTGTGTGCGACAAAATCTTTCCAACTGTCAGATATAAAGACCCCCTTTTTTTCTCTGCTTTACTCCACTACCACTCCAGTTCAGACCAGAGAATGGATACACAAAGATGAGCACACACGNCTCCGATCACTCCACTCTTGTCGAATAGACGAGAGCCAAAGACCGTGTGTGCGACAAAATCTCTCCAACTGTCAGATATAAAGACCCCCTTTTTTTCTCTGCTTTACTCCACTACCACTCCAGTTCAGACCAGAGAATGGATACACAAAGATGAGCACACACGAAACTTCGTATTCGTATATGTTAAGACGTACGATACGATATGGTAACTTTATGGAACGATTGTAACAACGGACAGACGGGAAAAGCGGAATTCGTAGAGTGGCACAAGGATGGAGGAGGGTGTAGTAGTGCCAAAGGAAGTGCAGTAGATTTAGATTCTAAACTAACGTAAATGGACTCAATTGCATTGCGGGCAGACGAGAAAACCCAAATACCCGTACATGAGGAATATGAAGAAAAATCTAAATGTAACTTAATATGATGATGATGGTGTAATCTGCAACATTAATTTAAGGAATAAAATATATTTAAAATTAATATGAAGGTATTTCACGTAATGAATTAATATGCACTCCATAAAGTGTAAGATAGCAAACATTGTATCATATTTTATTTGATCATGTGAATTTAAGAAATTAAATAGAATGATGCGGGCATATTGAATGTAAGTGTGGCAAATGATTATAATCATGATCATGTACGAATGAATGAATAAATGTATGCATAAAGGGTTACAATTTACTTTACGGGAACTAGAATCAAATGCAGTTTGGATCCTCCGCAGATATTCAATTCATTTGAAAAGAAAAATCTAAATGTAACTTAATATGATGATGATGGTGTAATCTGCAACATTAATTTAAGGAATAAAATATATTTAAAATTAATATGAAGGTATTTCATGCAATGCATTAATATGTGCTCCATAAAGTGTAATATAGCAAACATTGTATCACATTTTATTTGATCATGTGAATTTAAGAAATTAAATAAAATGATGCGGGTATATTGAATGTAAGTGTGGCAAATGATTATAATCATGATCATGTATGAATGAATGAATAAATGTATGCATAAAGGGTTACAATTTACTTTACGGGAACTAGAATCAAATGCAGTTTGGATCCTCCGCAGATATTCAATTCATTTGATAATGCAGCGAAAAAACATTGAAGCTTGAGAACATGAAAACATAAGAGAGAGACAGAGAGAGGCGGTGGTACATGGTGGTAGCAAATGATGCGGTGATTATTATGATGACGATAGAGATGCATGTTTTCTCTACACCTTACATTACAGGTCTCCCGTAGCATCAATGATGATGTGATACTTATTGGATCGCATCTCATATCACGTCTTTGGTTTAAGCTGAAACAAAAAAAGTAGGAATCTTAAGGTAGAGTTAGGAATCAGTTCGAGTTTTTTAAAAGGAAAGGGATGGATGATATGATACGGTTTTTATATGTAAAAATAGAAGGAGTGGGAAATAAAGAAAAAGAGAAAAGCTGTGAATGTGCTCATTCATATAACGATTACGACATGACTGCAGATTCTTTTCCTTGCGATGCAGAGTGGAGTTGAGTGGAGTGGAGGGGAAAGGGGAACAATGTATAAGGAGTAATGTATAGAGAGTATGAGAAGGAACAAGTCCTGAGGCTGGGACTAGGGAAGAAAGTCCAGTAGTAGGGCGGATGCAAGCTGTGAAACCCGCCCAGAACTCTTTCGGATTGTTGCCCAGACGCTGGCCAAGACCAACAAGAACGAAAAGATGTGAAGGAAAAAAAGGATCGCTATTAATACCGTTGTGCATATACGTTCATGTGGGTTGAGGAAGGAGAGGATGTTATGCATGTGTTGCCTCTTCTTTGTTATACAATGTATCTTTTTTCCAGAATGATGATCATCATCGTCACAAAAAACGCATTTTTTGAACCAGTGAACGTGTTTCTCCTAATGTGAACTTTTATGCGGGGAAATTATGGGTTGAGGAGGAGAAGCACAAGATACAAACATATTTGTACAAGCTGAGATTTTTTTCTGGGGTGTGTTGGATACTTGGAATCCTGATAATCTGCTAACTCTTCCTTCCTCCTGGATAAATGGAGATGTTTAACGGATGGATTAACACGAGGGATTTCAGGCAATCTTGAGGACAAGAAAATGACCATCATTACGGAAAATTGCTAACATTTTTATTGGGAATTCCATTGGGTTTGANGTCACAAAAAACGCATTTTTTGAACCAGTGAACGTGTTTCTCCTAATGTGAACTTTTATGCGGGGAAATTATGGGTTGAGGAGGAGAAGCACAAGATACATACATATTTGTACAAGTTGAGATTTTTTTCTGGGGTGTGTTGGATACTTGGAATCCTGATAGTCTGCTAACTCTTCCTTCCTCCTGGATAAATGGAGATGTTTAACGGATGGATTAACACGAGGGATTTCAGGCAATCTTGAGGACAAGAAAATGACCATCAATTACGGAAAATTGCTAACATTTTTATTGGGAATTCCATTGGGTTTGAGTCTAAAATCGTCTTTCTTCAATTTAAAAAAGTTTAACATTTTAAATGGGAAATCTAACTTCTAAATTATGTATGCATTTTTTGTCAGATAGTTTCTTTTGCGTAGGATTTTTATATAAAAGTAATTAATTATAAACGTAGTAGATATTTAAATCAGTCATGATGAATTGTATTGGTTTCGAAACATCCCTTCTAAAATATGTCAAGGAGTCTGATTCTACAAAGTATTTATTTACCACGTAGGATTATTTCTGGAAGTGAAAAAAATTACATTTCTTTGCTACCTCAACCACTACTGAAGTTAGAGCTGGAGTATTGCGTCCCATACAATCCCTTTTTTTCTAATTTTTTTTCCTCTTTTTATATTCCAAGGCTAGTATACAAAAACGTAGTAAAAGTAACTCTCACTCATTTTGTGCAAAATCAGCAGAATTTCACCACCGCCATGCCATGCCATTCTAGTGAAACAGTCGTCGATTCACAGACCACCATTCTCAACTTCTACTTTTTTTCCTGGAGCTTTTTAGGTACTCTACTCAACTCAACTGAAAAATTCTTATGCATTGTGATTGTGGCTGGCTTGGGTGTTCTCAGTCTCAAACTTCCTGGCAAAAAAAAAATTCTATGTAATATTCTTTCCAGCATGGCTTGAATTGAAGAGGAAAGAAAAAAACGTGGCATGACTCGTTACGTAGAAAAAAAAACTTTCTCCTTCAATTTTCTTTATTGGAGATGGAACCTGTTCTTCCACACAATTCATATGCATTCGCTCGCACTTTTTTGGCTTGAGTTTGTCAGTGTCAATCCTTCTCCATTGGATCGATTGTCATTCACTTCGTATAGAAAGCTATTGTAATAGGACTACCCAACCCAATTACTAAAAATCGAAAGGCTCTTTTAAGGCTTCAAAAGTATTATTCCTTCCATAAAGATTATGTTGATACAGGTCATTGTTTACATTACTCATGATAATTTTTTTTTCCAGTGATGTAAACGCGGTCAATGATACTCAATTTTTTTTAACGATTTGCAAATATTTTTGTCATTCATGCAAATTGCAATTCCCATGCAATGCAATAGCCTATCTTTTTTTGTTGGTACTCAAAATATTTATATTTTTCGTGACAATTTGTTTACACAGCAAAATAACAAAACGCTGATCACATCGTATTTACAGCTGATCGCAGGTAAAAATTTTGCATCTCAAAATTCCTGAACGAGCAGAAAAAAAATCGCTTCTGGTTAAAAAAAAATCGCAAACGCTAAATAACATTATAAATGCATGTGATGTATGCAGAAGAGTCCGTCTGAATTTCAATTGACGAGACGGTGAGTCTTCACTTTTTATCTGTAGAGCTTGAAGTTCCGCTATTCAAGAAGAGTGACAAGGGTTGTGATAAAAAATGTAACAAAATTAATTGCAAACTGTATCAGAGATTATCTACGTTCGTCATTCGTTTTCGTTTTAGTTTGGCTGGATGCACCAGAATTCATCATCAACATTACATCATTCTACTGTAATTTAATATCAAATCAGATCTTTTTCAGTATCCAACCAAATCAATTAGATTTTTTTTCACCTTCGTTCAGACAAAGCCAGAACTAGATCATTCCGGGGCAAAAATGTCCCGTCAAAGTCAAGTCCAGCCTAGTCCAGTCAGACCAGAAGACAAGACAAGACTAGTCCATAAAAAAATATTTTTTCAAGGATAATTGCAATTTAAATATAGTTCTGCACATCAGTTGCACTCTGCATCTGCACTACTTCAAACCAATCCAAAAAGAATAGAAAGAAGGGCAAAATGTTGCGCATTTGATTAAAATTGAGATCGAATCAATGAACCAACTTTGTTTTCGTAATTCGCATGCGGGTCCAGTGTGATTTTGATTTTCAATTTTTTTTCATTCATTCATTCATTAAATTCGCGAGGAAAAGTTCACGAAAGGTGATTTTCATTCAAAAACTAAACTCATATCATGTTTGTCAATGAATTAGGAAAATGCATTTATCTTAAAAGGAGAGGATGTGAAGATGTATGATGACACCCTAACCTCTAAATATCATGTTGACTTGACTCTCGCATGAGCTGGCCGATGCATTCCCAATTAATTATGATTATGGCTTGGTTATGGAATACTAAAATTAATTAATCCACCAGCTGATGCTCTTCCTTTGATTTGAGTAATGGGATATTTTTAATCTTTATCTCGGGCTATGCAAGTACATACTTACTCCACTTAATTCACCGAAATGCATCCATATCCATCGACTTTGCTTCGCTTGCTGGCTTGATCAATTCGCGAGGAAGTTTATTTGAGTCACGTCAACTTGCTTATCAAAATCAACCTGCAGCTCAATTTGACCGTTGACATTTCCCGATCCCGATAAACCTCTTCTCCTCATAGAAATGAGATGAGAGGAGAGAGCTATTTTTTGTGTGCAACAGTTTATGCAAAATGTTGCTTATCATCATCTCAACTTCCCCCCACAAATAGGATTCATGTTTACGAAATGGGTGTATGAAATATGTTCTTGATAAAGTTTACTAAAAAGTAGTTGAGCTTTATCCCCTCGCAAAGTTGGATTGCATCGCAACTGCATATGACGAATTAAAAACAACTTCAGCTGGAAAACGTGCTACTTTATTCTGTTATCATTATGGAATACCAATATACATAAATTGTGGATGGATGGATGGATTTTTCTAGTCTTGTCTTCATGTCCCACATGAAATATGAGAATTATAATGAGCGTGATTTTTTTCCATCTTTAGACTTTTAACCATAAAAAATGCATTAAATACATATGATTTGATAAACAACTTCATATGATTCGACTCGTGTCGTGTTTTCATTCTAGAGCTCATCATCATCATCATCATATGCGATAATGATTACAGATTACTGCCATGATAACCAAAGGTTGTCTTCAATGTGAGATTCCCCTGTTTCGTAACAGAATTGCAGCAAAAATCTGATGATGAGGATGATATTGAAGTGCATGATCAACTTCTCAATGATGTTGCACATGCACAATACCAGGCACTTTACCTACTAAGACTTTTAACCATAAAAAATGCATTAAATACATATGATTTGATAAACAACTTCATATGATTCGACTCGTGTCGTGTTTTCATTCTAGAGCTCATCATCATCATATGCGATAATGATTACAGATTACTGCCGTGATAACCAAAGGTTGTCTTCAATGTGAGATTCCCCTGTTTCGTAACAAAAGTTGCAGCAAAAATCTGATGATGAGGATGATATTGAAGTGCATGATCAACTTCTCAATGATGTTGCACATGCACAATACCAGGCACTTTACCTACTTTTTTGTCTGGAGCTGGAATTTTATGATGGAGAAATTTGACAGTTATGAAAAAACACCATTAAAAATTTTATTTTTCAAGTTTGAACAAGGTGTCGTATTTCATATTTTCAAGAGCAATATAATGTCAGCTCTAGTCCATGAAATCCTTTATTTTCTCCAGGAATGCGTCATTCTGTGCAAAATCATTTTTATTGCTTGATAAGCAAAGAAGAAAATTCCTTAAAAGGCATGAAGGGTAAGCCTACAGCATAGCATAATGATGCGGATGTACAATCTACATACATTCCTTATCTGTAGTAAGTAGAGTAGAAGGAAATTCCACAAAATACCTGAAACTTTTTTTGGTGAATGTCTTTTGTGCTGACACATCAACTAACATTACTCTGGGGGAAATGTAGGACAAATGTGAAGCCCCATAATAATCCCATTATGTGGTTTTGGTACGATGCAATACAAAATGTATCGTGCAACAATACCAATGGTGTTGAGATATCCATTGCCAAAAGTAAATTGGATACTTTTTTTTTCTTTGCCTTGGCCTTCTTTTTAATGAAATAAAACGCTCGTGGAGTCCGAGCTTCAGATCAACTTGGAGATAACTTTAACCCACCCTTGCAAAATTATGTGTCATGGACTGTAGAATATGAGAAAATGATAGTATTTATGTACATTTTTGATCACATAATTTTACATTGGACTTACTGGAGCAATCTTATAATCTTAAGTATGGTTAGACTATGGGAAATTTCGTTAGTACTACCGCGTTTCATTAGACGACTTGTATGGCATGTTAAGTAATAACTTAAATATTTTTCCAGCAGATAAGTTTGTCTGTTGCGTGCTAATAAAATTTCGTAAAAAATGTAATTAGCATTGACATTGAGATCCATCTCAAATTCCAGAAAAGGATACAGACATTAATCCAAATTAAACTAAAAAGAAGATGTAAAAAATTAGTGTCGCACAATGTTGATATGATGCATTGAAACAACTCGACCGTCTGATAAGCTTAAAATATAATGATTTTTAAAGAATAAGTAGGTAGGCCAAAGTGAAAATTCGGTTTTTGATTTTGATAGCAACTCTACCCTACGCATCGAAATTGGATTGCCCTGAAGTACGGCTTTTCTCCTGATGCAACTTTCAGCTTTTACGAGAAAAAGATGTTGGGATGATATGATGACGTTTGCGACGAAGCCAAAGCCGCGCCAAACCAAACCAAGCCACATTCATTCTTCTTTCAACGATGACGACTAGGCGATGGCAATTCATTTCATTCATTGATTTTCTGCATACAACAGCAAAAGATCAAATGAAAGCTGGCAAAAAAGGGAGAGAAAATGTGGAGAAAAAAATGTCGAGATAGCAATTTCTGATTTGTGAACCTGTTGAACTCAATGAAAGTACAAGTCCCTTTTACTTTCTTTTTTTTATATAATAATAAGTAGTAGTTTGAGTATGAGTGTGTGTGTGCATGCAACTAAAAGTGAGTAGTGCGCTTCTTCTTTTTCTCACACACGCACACACTTTTTTTTTCTTCCCCCTTCGTCTCCTCGTTCCTTTCTCTTTTGCAAAATGTCAAGCAAGCAACTTTGGTTTTTGTCAACTGGTGACTCGTTGACCGAAATTGTTGGTCTAGCAAAGATAAAAAATTGGCACAACCTGAGCCATAATAACACTCTAATACTTTATTCTAAAAATATCGAATCTTCTCCAGCAGCAGAAAAAAATGCATTCCGATGCACTTCTCTCTTACCAATATCTATTCTATGACCTTCCTTTTGAAGAAAAAAGCTGTTGATTTTTATCCACAATGCTGTGCTATGCAATCAATATTTTCATAGAAAAATGAGGATTCATCCCGATTGCATAATAACCAAACCTAAGAAATCCACCGACACCCAAAATCAGCAAAATGTCAAGCAAGCAACTTTGGTTTTTGTCAACTGGTGACTCGTTGACCGAAATTGTTGGTCTAGCAAAGATAAAAAATTGGCACAACCTGAGCCATAATAATACTCTAATACTTTATTCTAAAAATATCGAATCTTCTCCAGTAGCGGCAGCAGCAGCAGAAAAAAATGCATTCCGATGCACTTCTCTCTTACCAATATCTATTCTATGACCTTCCTTCTGAAGAAGAAAAAAAGCTGTTGATTTTTATCCATAATGCTGTGCTATGCAATCAATATTTTCATAGAAAAATGAGGATTCATCCCGATTGCATAATAACCAAACCTAAGAAATCCACCCACACCCAAAATCTTAATCAATAGGGGTGCGTGCGTACATACACAGCTATAAAAGAAAACATTTTTCTCTGGAGATATAGATTCATGAATGGTCCTAATGAAATCGGTAATTACGATGCATCTATTGAAGAAATAAAAGTTGCAATCAATTTAGATTCATATTCATTATGATGATATAATGATCAATAGACATCTGCTCTTTTCGTCCAAGCACTAATAAAGCTTGTAAATCAGGAAGGAATTTCCCTCGGACTCGGATTGTATCCAGAAACAAAAAAAATGTCATTTGGATAAAACCGGAAAAATTTATTGGTTTCCAGACATGAACACAAAAATTTTTGTAGTTGGATGGTCAAATTCAGTCAGAGTTTGTCATTTAGTTTTTTTCACATTTATTACAGAATCTCAACCCAATTTAGAAAATTGGATTGGACTACAATAAGTAACCATACTGGAGTTGAATATGGCATGGGCTTCGCATGTCAAATAAAATGAGATGAAGCGAGAATAGAAAATTATTTTATTCCTTAAATGCATGCTTCAATGATACTGTCATCGAAATCCAGTTCGCATGGATGAGTGGGTGATTGTGATGCTGGTGTATCATTGAATTTACGATACTTATGAATCTTTCCTCCTTCTCCTCCTCATGATCATGGTATGGCATACCACCCAAGAGCTGGAACGCAGTTTAATGCTTACTTTTGCATATTTTTTTCATGTCCGTCCATCGTCCATTTTGGTGATTAGGTTGGGGATTTAAGGAATTTATGAATTGGATATTTAAGCTCATTTCACATATTAAGTAAATTTCATTGGGGTTGGGATGAGAGTGTCTCACGATGCCCCATGGACTATGAAGCGAATAGGGAGTTTGGATAAGCTCATTTCACATATTAAGTAAATTTCATTGGGGTTGGGATGAGAGTGTCTCACGATGCCCCATGGACTATGAAGCGAATAAGGAGTTTGGTCAATTCGGATTGTTGATTGTTCATCTCCTTTACTGTTTTTACAGTTCCCCTACTCGAAGGCACACGGGTGGTGGTGATGGTGGTGGGCGTGGACCTCCGGCTTAATTGGGTTGGAAGTGTTCAAGTGTTAATGAAGATCAAGGAAAAATGTTATTTAGTGGATTAGGGAGTTGACACCGTACTCGAAAGATATAATGAAGTCATTCTCAATTTCATTCTCTTTTTCTCTCTCTCTGGATGTCTTCCGGCGCTTTTATTTACGACGGACGAAGGCTTAAGATCATTTACTCTGTCGTGCTACATTGCCAGTAAAGATCGCATTATCCCATCCGAGACCATACCAGAGGGAACGTAGCCAAAAAACGAAATTATTCTCTTTAGCAGTAGCCATAATGGCATTAAAGCTTTGTAGTGTTACGGCATCGTCTATCCTTCGTCCACAAACTAAAGAAAACACTATTTATTTTATGTTGCTCAGCTTGGACAGAGGAGGAAATGATATACGACCAAAAGTGGAACGAATTTTCTTTGTTTTCTCTAGCTTGGCCTTCTCGTAATTTCACTTGATCTCCAGTCCACTACTCTTGGAGAGTAAAGCTGATGCCTAAATCACAGCAAGATTGGTATAAAATGAGATGAAGGAGAAGAGAAAAAAAAAACCCAAAAGGAAGAAGATGAAGATGAGACTTACATACTGAACTCACTTTGTCGCGGAGAAAAATAAGACAGCATTTGAGACGTAGTTGGAAAATGAAGCTCTTTTGCTGACTCGATAAGCCACTAATCTCTCCGAAGGGAATAGTTCTTGTAGTGATCTCCCTCCTCGTCCTCGATTTTCACCACGACAAATAAAGTATGCAGGACAAATATCCTTTTTTCCCTGCGACGGTGTCCAGAGAGAATAAAAAAGCTTTTAGGGGTAATACCAATATGTACTCTTGAATTCCTTTTCTATTGAGCATCATCACTAAAAAAATAAAATTTCAACGAGAGTGGATCTCTTCTTTTTTTCATGTACAGAGTTATGTACCAATTTACTTGAGATTTTTTTTATTTCAAAAGCGGATTCCCTAGGTTTGTGAATGATCCAAATTGAAGAAATGTTTTCTTTTGTTATTGAGATATATTTATTTTTCATTGTTCCCTTAAAAAAGATTGGTTTCACCCTGCTTGCTACTCTACTCCTTGCTACCCTGTCACTATTCAGTATTGCTTGTGAAGATATCCCCGTGTAAAGGAACGAGTGTAGTCTAACTGGCTCGACTTGACTTGACTGACCATATCCTCCTCAATTCTTCTTTTGGGCTTGGCTCATTGACTTCCTCTCGTCGTCGTCTGATCGGATGGCTAAAATAGTGGCGATTTTTCTCCTGTTTGAAGGAGCGTAAAAAAGGCTCACTNCTCTGATCGGATGGCTAAAATAGTGGCGATTTTTCTCCTGTTTGAAGGAGCGTAAAAAAGGCTCACTTGTGCCAGATTAACTTTTCCCTTCCTCTAATAGCTTCATATTAACAGCATTTAGGTATAGTATAGTTGATATCATCCCTGGGGAAAATCGCTCTATTAGATCTTTCCCAGAGTGACATTCATTATTGCTTACTCATTACATGCCAATGGAGTACGAAATCCAAACATTTGGTTTTCCGCTTTTGCTTTTTACTCAAGTTTTGGCGCAATAATACGATGAAGGGAAAAGTAAACTACTGGAATGGAATTACGATTAGCTAGAGCTGGAGGTGAGATAAAGTATTTTTATGTGAGTTTTAAATACCCCAGTAATTTTTATGAGCTTCAGATAACCAAATAAAATGGCAATAATTATCTGAGGATTAGAATTAATGCGAAAAGATACCAGATACAAATACAACTCACCAGCTTTAGCTGAGTCTGGACACCAAAAGTAATCTTACCGAAACAACAAGATACTTGATTGACATTTGGCAGTGCTTTTCTTTTCCCAACTTCCCGTATCCCGTCGTTTTTCTTGCTTTTCTCCGTTTTTCTGGTGAAAACAAAAACTAAATCTATTTCAACCCCTTCACTTGCCCATAGGATTTTGTTACACTGTACCCGATTCTGTTAAGTAATACGACTTATCTCATTATTATTGTATCACATTTCTCCTTCTGAAGAGGGAAAGGGATCTCTCTCGTCGCATGATGATGATGATGGGTGAGAAATACATGCCACAAACAAGCAAGTTAACACTAACAAATTAGGCGATGATGGATCCCTAGTGAGCAAAAATAAAGGGGTTAGATAGAGCGAGAGCTTGTCTTGTCTTCATGACTTCATGTAGTTATCCCTTTCCTGGCTTGACTTGACTTGGCTTTGGGATGCATCCATTACACCCCTTTTCAGTTTGGGCAATGAAGTGGCATGTGTGCGGGCGGGTAAGCCTCTGACGTTTATGAAATCCCGTGACGGGAACAGAACAGGAAGGGGCTCGTACAAAAATAAAATAAGTAGATCAGTACAATATGAATTTAAGCTGTTTTCCTGTATTGCACTCCAGAGAAAGAAAAGGATTCACTTGTCATAGTTGTGTCGTTATTGAATCGAAGGACAAAATAAAAAATTTGTTCTTGTGAAATGTGTCAAAATTTTTCGCTATAAAAATTACTCGAATGATTCACGTATTTCGTCCGATGACGATGGATGTGTTATAAATGACATGTCTTGTTAGAGATGTTCATCATCACTAACCCCTTTTCAGTTTGGGCAATGAAGTGGCATGTGTGCGGGCGGGTAAGCCTCTGACGTTTATGAAATCCCGTGACGGGAACAGAACAGGAAGGGGCTCGTACAAAAAAAAATAAGTAGATCAGAACAATATGAATTTAAGCTGTTTTCCTGTATTGCACTCCAGAGAAAGAAAAGGATTCACTTATCATAGTTGTGTCGTTATTGAATCGAAGGACAAAATAAAAAATTTGTTCTTTTGAAATGTGTCAAGATTTTTCGCTATAAAAATTACTCGAATGATTCACGTATTTCGTCCGATGACGATGGATGTGTTATAAATGACATGTCTTGTTAGAGATGTTCATCATCACTTCTTTCGGAATGAATGTTGACACGAGGTACGTGTGAAAAAAGCATTTATTTCGTTGTACAAAGTTGAGGAAAAAGCCAGAACACATGTACAGTAAAAGTAACAGAAGTAGTGGTACATGTCGTACAAGGAACTATCACAGTTTATTTTGGCTTTTAGATGAACAAAAAAGCTGTCCTCCTGTCATAAAGAGAGAACCGCTAATGATAGTGAGGGGGTTGACACTTCACTTGATTTCTTGGGACAAGAGCTTTTACTACAGATTATTTTCGGTGGAAAATTAAATTGGAGTGACATAAATTGCTACAGATCATTCAGCGGCATACGTTTAATTGCGGGTACAGGAAAAGATTTACTAAAAAATATGAATAATTTATTGGGAAATATCATTCAAAAATAAAGCATTGATCATTCGAAATTATTCCTGTGTAAAAGTTATGATTTTTTTCTGAATCGAATTCTATTGTTCTTCAATAAGATTCTTTAGTTCCCTGAATATCGATTATAGGTACCTCTCGCATAAACAAGCATTTCAAGTTCAGCGAACTTGCACGAGTAGCAAAGATGACTTCATCGAATCATCATCACTCATTCATTTCAACCTTTGATCCATTCTATTTGCAATAAATAAAAATATTTGAATAAATAGGTACCTACCTATTAATTTCAATAACATTGATAAATTCCATAATATTTTAATGTCCTTTACTTAATCCTCTCAAGTAGTAAACAATCTTGTAGCTTAAATTGAGTTTGTCATTTCAATTTTATTTTTTTCCTAGATTTTTTATTTGGCTACCCGAACCAATTTTCATGAGAAGCCCGAAATCTGGAATCTTCCTTTCCATTCTTCTTCGTCCACTGACTGACTCTCTATCGCCGTTCTAGAGCTCGAGCTCGAGCTGGGTCTTGTTGGCCTGGCCTCCAGCTCTGCCAAGGACAAGAAATAATATGATATAAAATATAAAAGTATGAGAAAGCAGTTATCATCCTCTTCTCTCGAGTCGATTGAAGAAAAAGTGCGGAGTTAGCTTTTTTCCTTCTCTTCTCACTCTCTCTCCCTTACACTTTCAGAGTTACTTGTGTTGTATGATGTCCTCGTCCTCGCATCACATCCCGTTTTAGTTTGCTTGCTTGCTTGCCTCGTTTCATTTCCTATATTCTCTCTGTTTCTAGGCTGAATTCGATTGAGAGTGAAGATAAAGGAACTAGAGCTGATGGTAAGGAGGTGATGTAAAATGTGATTCACATTTTGCTATGAGGAAGAAGACCATGAAGAAGAAGAAGAGGTAGAAGGGAATTTTCTAACAATATCCGCCCCCTATTTCTCCCGATGCCGCTGCATGACAAAAGTCATCAGAAAAATGCATCGTAAATGGAAATTTGATTGCTCCGCTATTTAAAACATCTCTCATCAAGAAGGCATTTATGATATCAAGATGAGATCGTAATTCAATGATATGATATGATATAAATAGGTGCATTTTATGATTCATTTCTTGATTGCTGGGGGTGTTTCCCTGTTATTTTCCAAATTATAAAAGAGGTCATTCAACGAGAAACGAAAATCAAAATCGATTTTTTATCTGAAGAATAATAATATCCACAATTTACATTACAATCTGTTGCCAACTTAGGAGTCCAGTCAAATCGATCAGGAATTCTCGACCTTTGCGACACACGGAGTGGAGTGGAGTCATAATGTCAAACACTTACATTATTCCGGAGTCAGCAGATTTTTTTATTCAAGAAAAAATTAGGTATTTTAATTGTACTAAATTAATAAGTAATTCCATTACATACTTTGTTAATGTTTTAATGAGCAAAGTTCTTTCATAAAATAAGGAGAAGGGAATTTTTTATGGGTACGTGACAAGTGAGAGCGGATGTTGTTGCATTCCCCCTCAACGAAATAGGCACCGATGCATTTTACAGATAAGTTCTTGAAGTTGCTGGGCAAAATAGAATGGTAATTGTACGTAATTTTAGATGGAAGTAGAAGAAAAAAGATTACAATGTTCCTTGTTATTGCAAAAACGATAAAGTACACGGGGATCGTTAAAAAAATATTTCTGCAATTGCATACTCATAAAAATTGCATTCATTCTGCTTACCTTGCAAATATTCATGTTAAATCCATAAAATCGGTGGAGCGGAAAGTTTTTATTTGAAACACCTCCAACAATTCCAACATCTGCGAAGGGAAATATGAAATATGTTATAATTTTTTAAAGCTTAAGATGAATGGTTTATGGACATGGACGAAAAAACGGACTTAGGTACTGTTGCTTCGCTTTTGAGAAGAAAGTTCAGGTCTTATCACGACTGCCACATCCTGTTGTAAATTAATGAGATTGATTACAAATAATAAGTTCATAAATGACACACCCGTATTTTCGGATAGGTATTTAATGTGGACATTGATCATGTTTGGAACTTTGAAAGCAGGTCAATACACGAAAATTTGGGAAATTTTTTAGCTTGGCTTGTTTTCCCACAAATGAGTTCGAGCTACTTGCCATCTGCTTTTTCAACGAAATCAGAGTTAGGACTTTAACTACTAGGTAGCAGGTAGGTAATACATTTCGCCTTAAGAAAGCTCTATTAAATTATATATTTTTGCAATAAATTATGTGTACCAGATTGCGAATCTAATAGGATAAACCATAAAAAATATTTTGACTTCTTCCCAAACAACTGCACCGTTGTATCGCATGAAATATCATTAGCTCTATCTATGCTCAAAAAATACCACCGTTGACAAAACGAATGTATTTCGACTGATGAGGTTTTCGCGTTTACCAAAAGAAGGCGAAGTTGTGCTTCTGGAATACTTTGTGTCATGGAGCGTTCTTAGCTTATGGAAACAAGCAAACCATTTCATACAGCTTATAAGTAAGCACGTCTCATTTTGCTGCTGGCTCTGGCTGGTCTAATATCAGTTCAATGTAACAATAAGGAATGCAATGCTTATGAGATGAGTCAACCGTTGCGTAAGGAATATGATGAAGAAGCACAATCAGAACAAGTTACACATTCAGTTAAAAGTACAATGACTAATAATAATTTATATATACTTATAACATTTTTCCCTTCGGTTTACCAATAAAACTGACAATTTTAATTTTGTTAACTAAACTGAAATTCATGATGATAAACAAATTAACTCGATTTTTGGTACCGATATTTTTTCTCTTCTGCCAAATGCGGGGTTATTCCTATGACATTCTATTTGCTAACTGTCTTATCCATAACGTGTTTAAAGTTTAACTGTGGAC